>NDXB01022438.1:0-26828 GCA_002631895.1 Agapornis roseicollis
TTGCAGAGGTGTTCAGAAAAATCAGTAATAAAATTATCAATCTCGATGTAATAACTTCAGAGACAAAACCAACATTTTCAGAATGTCAAAACTCTCTCTTAAAATATACTTAACTCTCTCTTAAATATACTAACTGAGCATGCCAGTTCAGTATAGAGAGACCTAAGCAAGCTCTAAACTCATAAGCTTAACTACCTGAGTAGTCTACAACAGTACTATCTTCACTCTTTTCTGAAGGTGCCTTGACTGCTTATATTGAGCTGTCCTGATTCTCTCTATATATGCTTCATTATAGTGCTGAATATCTTTCTTGTTTGATCTCGTAAAGTCTTCCTTTTAGACACCCAACTAAAAGGACTAGGGAGTTGTATCCTATCTTTCCTTCTTCCCATGCTTTCTAGAGATGGTTTCTTGAGCTACTTAAAAAAAACCTCACCATTTGTTCCACCTTGGATAAAAATTTGCATACATGGTAAGATCCCACCCAGAAAGACAGAAACACTTCTCAAATAGTCACATTAATGCGCAAGTATTTGTCACATACCACACAAAGAAAGTGATTTGAGAGAGAGCTCACCATGCTTGTACTTCTAGGCAGAGATGCAGATTTCGTGGCTGGCATTTCTTTGCTTTGGGAAATCATGCTTTCTACAGGTATACCAGATCTTATCCTGCATGAGGCTCCATTATCAAGTGACCTGAGAGAAGGGCTTGTATCCAGGGACAAAGATTTCTCTAATTTGCGTGGTCGTGCTCCAGCCACAATGTCATCGCTTCTCAGACTCTCTAAGTCTATTTCTTCATGGGTTTTCCCATCTGGAATGTTCTCTTTCCAGCTTTCAGGAGACTTTATCTTAATATGCAAGTCATCTAAGCTTCTCACACTGGATGGAAAGGTATTTTTCAGTTTAGCAGCTCGGTATGCCCTCAGGCTCATTGGATCAAGCACTCTGAATGTAACTTCATTAATAAATTGAGAGAATTTGAGTTTAGCTTCTATTTTCTCTTCTACAACAGACAATGAACTTGATGATCCTTGACTCACCAAGCTCAAATCAGACGTGGAGGAGCTGCTTTTCTTCTGAGTCTTCTGCTTCTGGAGCTTTTGGTTTGCATTTCCCACTTCTGCTGGATGTAGGGAAGAATGTTCCAGTCCATGGGGTTTTTCACTCCCTTTCTGACAGGGCTTTGATCGACGGGGTCGATAGCCTTCATCCTTATTTTTGCTTTTAACAAAGCTTTTACCTTCTGACCTTGAACTACCCTGTAACTCAAAGCTATCCTCACTGGAGCTACAGCGTTTTGAGTAACTGTTCATTGTCAAATCTCCAGAGACTTTCCTGTCTGCATCAGTTCCTACTTTTGAGACACACACAGTGGTGGATGCACTGCATGCTCTTTCTTCAGTCACCCTGCCAACACCCTCTTGCTTTGCTGGTCTTCCAGGCACAGTGCCCTCTGGCTTAACAGGGGAAATGGAGCCCTTTGACAGGGACTCCATTTATTTTTGTGTTGGCATGTCAGCTGGCATCAGCGGAAGTGGCATTCCCATAAATCCTTCTCTATCTTGTAAGTCAACAACCATGGCTTTGAAAGGCATAACAGTGCAGCCACACATTTATCCCATATGCATCCCAAATTATGCATATGTTTCATAATTAGATCAATAGCACATTCACATCATTTTAATTAGCCATACTAATGAACAGAATCTATAGGACATGCAGATTTTCCAGGGTATTGAGTGCTTAGTGATGAGCATAGGCTTTCATTGATCCAAAGCAGCATATAATATATTCCTGTCTGTTGAACTGGAAACCGAGCTACCATGATGTAGATCAATACTCACTAAGTAAAGTCTGGAGTAATTCTGTTTCAGGGCTTTTTAAAATCCAATAGTCGAGAAGGTCACAGTAAAATGTCTATTCTATTAGAAAACTTACTGATAGATCTGGTAGACCCAAAGAGGCAAAAGATAATGTGGTTTTCACTTTCTACTTGCTTGTTCTTGCCATAACCATAATAATTTATAATATTTGAATCCAAACTGAGGTGCAATATTTTGGCATTGTAAATGAGTCTGGAGTAGTAATAATGGGTTCTTCCAGTACTTAGCATGTGAAGCACTTCTCATTCTTTGCTGCCTTTATAGACAAGCAAGTCTGAATTATGAAGTGCAGAGTTTCTACTTTTGCTTTGCATATTTGAGAACCCGAAGCCTAGTTTAAGTGAGGTTAAGGGCTACAGTCTGAATTTATAATCAAAATGAATGTTTGGAGTGTCCCAATGATGTGCTGGCACAGAAACTGATCAGAGAATGAATTGACTGAAACTCAAAGTTTGGTTTTTTTTTCACTTCCTTACTTTGGCATAAAGGTGAAGTAAGTTGCTTAAGCTTTTTTGTCTGGTGGGAATCAGACTCTGCTTTCATCACTGTCATTGCCACCACCATGGGTTTTTGACTGATGAAATGGAGCAGGAGGAGAAAGAAAAGAAAATCATAAGCAGAAGCCTGAGTGACCTCCCTTAAACAATGGGGTGGGGTGATATAAGGAGGATTGCTAGAACGGATTGAGGTGAGAAGTAAACAAGAAAGTAGGAGAAGGTGGCAAGGAAGGGGAAAAATTGATACAAGAGCACATTTAAATGTATTGTACATAGCTTACAGGTCAGTGGCAGTTTGGGTTGAAATGCAGTTCTATGAGCTTTTGAAGCAGACACTGTATTTAGGTCCCTTGTTAAACTTACTTTTCCCACTGCACAGAATTTATTGCCTCCATGTTGGTAATTCCAGGACTCATTTAAATCATAGTTCATAAAAGCTGCTGAAGTGTTGCAAATCTCTGAAATTAACCTAGAAAGTGCATTAATTTTGCAAATAACATGGGTACATGAAGATCCTTTTAACACATCAGAAATCAATTGCTTTTACNAAATCATAGTTCGTAAAAGCTGCTGAAGTGTTGCAAATCTCTGAAATTAACCTAGAAAGTGCATTAATTTTGCAAATAACATGGGTACATGAAGATCCTTTTAACACATCAGAAATCAATTGCTTTTACTGGACTTACTTTCTGAAATTATTCCATATTTTCTATGGGACTGTGCCATTCCACTGCATGTTACAAACATTATCCTGATCAAGTGGCTTAAAATGAATAAATCCTGTTCACAGTGTCTTATTTTACATGGCTTAGATGTATTTATTCCTCTGTCAATTGAAAGTGAAAGGTGACAGTTTAAAGGACTGGCTAATGCTTTCTATTGTCAACACAAAGATTTTTGTGACCTTTTCAATTCAGTCAGGGAGCAATGCAGCACTACTCTCTTCTTGTAAAACCAGAATTTAGAGCTTTTCAGTATATTCTAATACAGACTTATGGTTACTTATTGAAGCAAGCAGGATTCCCCAAATAGGTGGGGTATATGCTAATGCATCTTAAGTCTTTTGCTTTCCAGGATCCATTAGCAATTGGCAAAGTCTGAATTCTGCAGTTTTTATGAACTTTATTACTACGTCAGTTTCAGAAACAGAGCAAGCGCCATCGCTGAGCCAAAATCTATAATAGCTTGGACGTATTTGGAGAAGAGCTTTTTTATTCATGAGAGATTCGGTTCATTTGTGCATGAATAAAGCTATGTTAACTACAAGCACAAATTCAGCTCTCCGCTGCATATGTGCAAACTTTAGCATGTGAATCTGACAGAAGTCAGTGTTACAGCCAAAAAAAGTGGCTCATATAATTCTATTGTTAGGAATGAGCCTATTTATTCTGAAATATGTAATCTGTGCAGCAGGCAAATGTAGTTTTTTAAAAATAGGAAAAACAGATTGTAGATTATAGGTAATCTAGGTAAGGCCTATAGCACTGGTGTGGTCTTTATACTGCTTATACTGCTGCTTCTCTTTCTTCATATGATTTCTTCAGATGATTTTAATGGCTTTAGACAAATGACATAGACCTATCAAATTATTAAGAAAAAGGAATTAAGCCATAGGTGCAAAATGATAAATAAACCATCTTACCTGAATGATATTTTCATCAGTAGCTCCAAATATTTATCGGAGTAGATGTTTTCAAAATTTGTACTAACTATTCAGTGGGCTGTTTAAATAAATTCACAAAAATATTCTCTAGACACTATCTGAATCACAGAAATTATTTCCTCCAGACATATATTCAAATAGAGAAGCTGAATGTCAAACCAAAATGTGCTTAAGAATCTGGATGTTTGAGACTGAATTCTTTCATAATTTTGATGTTCATGATTTATTTTCCATTGAGACTTACTTTTTCAAGAGTTACAATTATTTTACCATCTATACCTAAATCTCTTTGAAGACATTGCTGACTAAAAGAATTTCTCCTTCCAGTGCAGGCAGGTATGTCTGTGAATAGCAATGCGTTACTTCAGTAGTTTGGGCTGTACTCTTGGAAAAAATACCCTCAGAAATTATTCAGAATGCCTCTGCTACGTGAATGTTAGACTGATTTCAAAGTTCTTCCAAAAGTGTCATATTAACATTAAAATAAGAGAAAAACTTACGCATTAAATTTGCCCTACTTTAGAATGGTGGGCACAACCAATTCTTGGAATAATATGGCATGCCCTTGCAAATCAATTTAAAACTGTCTGACCTAGATGACAGACTTCACTGTAAATAAGATGTCCTTTATTAGTGCTCCACCACTACTTTCTTTGTTGACCTTTGGTGATCACCTACGCTTTCTTCTGTAGCCAGCATTAACTGCCCTTAAAAAGTTAGGGAAGGACTGTCTTTTTCTCTGCATTGGTACACACTCTTTCTTAATAAGACCCTGATCAAAGTGACATCTCTAGATACTATTAAGGCTCCCATAGTTATAATTCATAAGTAAACTATTTCTAGGGACTCCGGTGGATCCAGTTTGTAATTTTGTATAATTTCAGTGTAATGGCTAAGATAGAATCATAGGATCAACTAGGTTGGAAAAGACATTTTAGATCAAAGAGTTGAACTGTTACCCCAGGATAGGTGTTGTATTTTATTTTAGTATTAATATAATAATATAAACAGAACAATACTGATCCTTTGCTGCTAAGCTGACCATTGAATCTGAAATGTTTAGAACAGAATGATAGGTAAGATCACAGATTAAGTGGAACTTTCATAATGATGCAGTATTTCATTTGACAAGACTGAAGCACTCATGGACTTAGAGGCTTGTTACATAGGAAAACACGTGAAAATTTTTCTAACTGTTACTTCAACCTTATTTATATTCTAAGTACCATTTTACACAGACATCATTAGAAACCTGCATATTTTGTGTAAAAATGGAGCTTAACAGAGTTACTTTACCTGCAAACATGACTCGATGCTACATAATGTCTCTACAGGCTAGATCTGAAGATCAAAAATTGAAAGCTGATGTTTTGGGGAATTAAAAAGAAAAAAGGTTATATTAGTTCCCCCTTCCCTTTTAAATAATATCCCTGGGTTTTTAACTTCAGGAGATTTTAATATTTTGCTAATAGTATCAAAAGCAAATACAAGCTGTCTTGTATTTGCTGCAGTAGGTTGCCATGACAACTGGAAGTTTCTTTGTATACAGCTCTGGAAGATATGATTACTCTGCGGTCAAAGCAGAGAACATTCAACAGTTCCAGTACAAAAGTGTGCAAAGTTTGTATATCTAAAATTATAACTTTGATACATTAATCATAGAGTCATAGAATAGTTAGGTATGAAAGGGACCTTCAAGGGTCATCTAGTCCAACCCCCGTATTAAAGATAACGTATCCAGCAGATTAAGTGCATTAAAAATAATAAACAAGCCTAAGGGTTTTCAACATTTTCATATTCATAAGAAAATGTTAGGTTATTAATGAAAAAAAGTATAAATCTTACTTTAAACAGTATTGGGGTTTATTTTATTTCCAAATAAGGTTGATTCCAGAGCCTTTTGTGGCCAGTGAGTAGACTCCGAGATTTTTGATCAATAATTATGTTGTTTGTGCTGTTCTTGTTGCAGCAAAGGGTAAGTTTTTTCCATCATAATGAGGTGTATTTCCTGTATGCAGTTTTGTTTCTACCTCTCAGTCAGCCTTTCAGCTGCTCAAAAATACTGCCTAAGCATCAGAGCCAAACCCATCGGAGCTACTAGGAACTGCAGTTCATTTCAAAGTTCTCAGTTTGCTCTACAGATGTGCATATCCATTCTCAAAATAGCTATATCCTAACACTTCTAGTCCCTATTATTTCACAAGTATATTCTTCCCTCCTGCTTTTAATAAAAAAATTGTCACACCTTGTCTACTAATCTTTGCACTTAATTCAATTGATTTTGGAGTGGTTTATGGGACATTTCTGTTTTACATTTAAGTTTTCTTTCCAGAGCAAATAATATCAAAAGGTCAGGAGACATAGCCAGGTTTGCCTGTAGTCATTTTACCTCATTAGGTTCCACTTGAAAGTCTTGTAGTCCTGAGGAAACTTGCAGCAGATATTTGCTCTGACTGTAAGATCCAGCTGTCTTCAGGACTAGTAGAATGAAAGTTCAGTTCCTTTATTATAATGAGTGACTGTTAATTGGAACGAGTTAGAAATCTTCCAATGAGATTTTCCTTTCTCTATCAGTTGCTGGTAGCACAGTATCACATAATGGCAAACAGAAAATTGGACAATTATTGCCACCATTAAATCAGTCCAGATTCTTTACAAATAGTAGGTTTTATTGGCATGAAAGGGACACGGAAATGTGCTTTGGTGTCTTACAGACCAGAGACACTGAAGAAACTCATGCTTCTATGCAGAAATCTCCATGGTGAACAATGTTTGCATCTGACCTTGAATCTAAATCTGAAGGATCTAAATTCCTTTAAATTCTCATAAATTTACCTCTCCACCATGATGAGGAAAACATTTATCTGTTTTACAACGAGAAGGTGATCAAACACAATGCAAGAAATCACTGTGCCATATTTCTTGCCAACAGTAACAAGTCTGATTTGTTTAATTTATAGCTGTATACTAGACAGAGCTGTGGTAAACCTGTAAGTGCTGAGCATTAAAGATGTTTTATGGCATAAATCCTGCACAACACTGAAAACATTCGCTGTTCTTTGACAAAGGCTACATCTGCAGTAAAATGCTCTGACTACACCACCAAAGTCTTGGAAGGCACATGCAGGGACTGTGACAATGAAGACCTTGGGCCCACTGTAGGAGAGGATCTGGTTCGAGACCATCTTAAGAACCTGAATGTGCACAAGTCCATGGGACCTGATGAAATCCATCCATGGGTCCTGAAGGAGCTGGCGAGTGAAGTTCCTAAGCCACTGGCTATCATATATGAAAAATCATGGCAGTCAGGTGAAGTTCCTGATGACTGGAAAAAGGGAAATATAACTCCCATTTTCAAGAAGGGGAAAATGGATGACCCAGGGAATTACAGAGCAGTCAGTCTCACCTCTGTGCCTGGCAAAATCTTGGAGCAGATTCTCCTGGAAGGCATGCTAAGGCACATGAAAAACAACGAGGTGCTTGGTGACAGCCAGCATGGCTTCACTAGGGGGAAATCCTGCCTGACCAATTTGGTGGCCTTCTATGATGGGGCTACAGAACTGATGGACAGGGGTAGAGCAGTTGATGTCATCTACCTGGACTTGTGCAAAGCGTTCGACACTGTCCCACACGACATCCTTGTCTCTAAATTGGAGAGACATCAATTTGATAGGTGGGCACTCGGTGGATAAAGAACTGGTTGGATGGCCACACGCAAAGTCTTGTGGTCAATGGCTCAGTGTCCGGCTGGAGACCAGTGATGAGTGGTGTCCCTCAGGGATCAAGGTTGGGACTGGTCTTGTACAGTGTCTTTGTTGGTGCCATGGACAGTGGGATTGAGTGTGCCCTCAGCAAGTTTGCCGATGACACCAAGCTGTGTGGTTCAGTGGATACACTGGAGGGAAGGAATGGCATCCAGAGGGACCTTGACACGCTTGTGAGTTGGGCTGATGCCAACCTTATGAAGTTGAACCATGCCAAGTGCAAGGTCCTACACCTGGGTCAAAGCAATCCCAGGCACAGCTACAGGTTGGGCAGAGAAGGGATTCAGAGCAGCCCTGCAGAGAAGGAGTTGGGGGTGGTGGTCGATGAGAAAATGAACATGAGCCGGCTGCAGTGTGTGCTTGCAGCCCAGAAAGCAACCGTATCCTGGGCTGCATCCAAAGGAGTGTGACCATCAAAGGAGTGTGACCAGCAGGTTGAATGAGGTGATCCTGCCCCTCTACTCTGCTTTGTGGAGACCTCACCTGGAGCATTGTGTGCAGTTCTAGTGTCCTCAACATCAAAAGGACATGGAGCTGTTGGAACAAGTGCAGAGGAGGACCACGAGGATGATCAGGGACTGGAGCATCTCCTGTATGGAGACAGGCTGAGAAAGTTGGGGCTGTTTAGTCTGGAGAAGAGAAGGCTGTGTGGAGACCTCATAGCAGCCTTCCAGTATCTGAAGGGGGCCTATAGGGCTGCTGGGGATGGATTCTTCATTAGGAACTTTTGTGATAGGACAAGGGGTAACAGGTTCAAACTTAAACAGGAGAGGTTTAGCTTGCATATAAGGAAGAAGTTATTTACTCTAAGGTGAGGCACTGGAATGGGTTGGCCAGGGAGGTTGTGAGTGCTCCATCCCTGGCAGTATTCAAGGCCAGGCTGGATGAAGCCTTGGGCAACACGATTTAGTGTGAGGTGTCCCTACTTATGGCAGGTGGGTTGGAACTGGATGATCTTAAGGTCCTTTTCAATCCTAACTATACTATGATTCTATGATTCTAAACTTGAGCCAGCCACCTATTTAACATTCAAGCTGTATTTATAACTTCAAATACGAATTAAAATAGGGGAAAAGTATAAACAGAAAATGTTTAATATACTGCTTTTAAAATTATTTTCATGCAACAGAAGAGTCCATCTATTTGTCACAGGTTCATATTGCCTGCAGTGTCATACTCTCAGAGCACCTTCTATTGAACAAGCAGACAATTTAGTATCACTTGTAAGCTGTTGACTGTTGTGTCATCTGCTGAAAATCACAATGTGGACACATATTGTATATATTTTTAAAGCTGCCAAAAGAAATATACCAGGCACTTGCAACATTAGATAATATTTGGTTTCCCCTCATTCCCAAGGGACTTTTTCCTTTTCAGACTTCCATGAAAAGAAATTTTACACTTGCTGAGTAAAGCCAGAGGAATGAAGCCACGGACTGTGATATGTTTTCAAGGGTTTTAAGTGATCTCTTATTTATCCACAGTTCAATGACCAGCTTTGAAGAGAGGAGTGCAAAATGATATGGAAGCTGATCTACAATGTATTGAGCTGATTTGTGGTCTAGTTAGACTGAGCTTCAGATCAAATGCCCTATAGCATTTTCTCTATGTTATAACTTCTTAGCACTAAAAGATCATGCTACCAGCTGCCTGAGAAGTTGTTGTCCTTATCCAAAAGAGATGTAGTTCCTAGCTAATGGAAAGTATTAGCATCCACAAATAACAGTTTATTTATCAGATTAGTGTTTTGTGACCAACCACAGCTGCATACCTTGACTGTGAATGAATCCTCAAAATGCTTTCTGTCCTCTGCCAACATCAGCTTTTTCTTGCTCAGCTTCTGCTTTAGCCAGTTGCTCCATGAGCTCTTCTTCTCATGCTGTATCTTCTTTGTAGCCGTGCTGTAGGATGAGTAGAACTGTAGGTCATCTGCGTTACACTAGCGTTTGACTCTGTGTCCACTTCATTTTGTAGTCGCTGAGTGAAAAGACAGTGAAATAAATGGTCCTTCTGAGAATATACAGATTCAGAGTCTAAGTTTCTTCCACTGCTCTTTGAACATGTGTGTTTTAAGGAAAGTGTCCAATCCATTGGTTCTATTCTTAAAACTGTGTTTCTTTGAGGTAGGATGGCAGTGTCATATGGCTTTCCAAAGTAGGTATACTATTTTCATCATTTTACTGCCTTTTCTCTCTTCCTATTTCCCAGCCCCTATATTATTATTATTATTATTTGTATTATTATTAGTATTATTATTATATTTTTATTATTATCATCATCATAGGAATATTTAAGACAGTAGAGAGAAAAAGTGAGTGAAAGAATGCAATTAGTTTTTTCATGCAAAATCAGATGGGGAATAAAAATAAAATACACACAAATACAAAAATAAAAATACAATTCCTTTTTCTCCAGATGGAATGAGAATATTTCACATCCACTGAATTCTGCTTTATTTTAAAACTCATTATATTTTTTTGACCAGTTTAATTTCTGTTACTTATCCATTTCTATTTTGATGGTGGATGTCACAGTCTGCAAAGCTTTGCTGTCTTAGCAGCCATATAATGTCCCTTTTTTGATGTCATACCACCTTACTGTTGAATTAAGGCTACCTAAAGTCCATGCCAGTGATGCTTCCAGGAGTACTGAAGAGATTTTTCAGTACAGCAGCATTTTTCTTGTCATCTTTTTTACATCTGTAGGAATATGTAATTCTACTAATTAAATGTTAAACATAGAGGACTGTTTAAGACTGGGAGGAAAGTCTTTTTCAAATGCATAAACCACAAAGGAATAAGATGTTACTATGATAGTCTCTTTTTTTATCTCCTGGTCTAGTGAGCTTATCCAAGTCACAAAATTCTGTGTTAGACTGATTTGTTCAAGAGCATAATACAGAAATTCATACTTCAGAGTCAGTCAAACCCTTGGGGGGCTTGACTTTCATAAGAACAATTGACCTGGACTAGGTTTCTGGGATTTCATTAGGATCATTCTTTTGGAGAATTAGGAAATCACAAAGGAGAAGGAGGAAATGAGACTTTTCATCTAGGTGATGCGATCTTCTTGATTATGAAGTCACTGTTTCCCTTTGGAGGCCTCCCAAATGAAGCCCTCTTCCTCCTCCTCCCTCTCCTACTCTGTCTCAAAAATAGTTACCAATGATTGCTTCCTCTTGTTGCTGAATAGTAATAGCTGTGGAAACGATCAAAGCTTGTTAGTGGTGTTACTACTCACTGATGTCTCCTTTAGTCTTGTGGGGATGGTACCATAAGTTTTACTACTTACTGGCATTGTTATAACTATCCTGTGTTTCCCTGAGACTTGGGGAAGGGCTGTGGGATGTCAGGCTAAACCTCTCCTTTATTGGCTTCTCATTTTTGGTGACTTCTTAACTTCTGTTGTCATGGGCTGCTGGAGGATGGATAACTTGGGCAGGAGGAAAGTATTCTGTGGAAGCTAACAATTTGAGCTTTTGTAGCATATTTTTTACCTACATGAGAAAATATGTTATTTGATAATTTAGGACATATTTGTGTTGAAAGTTTCCAAGATATCAGTACCGAAGCTGTAATGTCTCAGATGCAGCTACAATATAGTTTCGCTGCATGCTACAAACCTGAATGTTTGCAGAGTTACATGTCATGGAAATTTGTGCTAGGCAGCTAGGACTAAATGAGAAAAAAATGTTTTTTGCATATGGATATGTGTTTGCACACCAGATGTAAAGGTAGCCCTGTGGGCTGCTTCGTCCTAACTCCTTTCTGCTATAACTATTGCAATTAAACTATAAAGCAAAATACTGCTATTTTTTTTCTCTTCAGCTCCCATAGCCCCACCCCATTTTATTATATTAAAGAGACATGTTCACCTAAGCTGCTTAAATACCCTTGCAGAAAGCATGCTACAGTATGTGTTGTTTGTTTTGGCAGATGGCATGCTTTTATGTTGTTTCTCCTGCAGACAATTATTTCATATGTACTCTGCTAGGTTTAACAATGATTAATGAATATGTAATTTTACAAAGTCATCAATAATGACTATTTTCCTTCGGCGTCTAATACAAGCCTGAGGTAGGTTTAATGTGTACATATTAGCTTTATTAATAATATTAATGCCACTATCTGAGTTTTTCCTTTCTTAAAAGTAGAAATGATCTTGTTAATTTTATACTTAATGGCCAGTAGCATATTTGGAATACATATTCCGATTCTGATGAGATCAAATATCCATGTTCCATGATGTGTACTATGCAAATAAAAAATGCAAAACTCATTTTAAAAGAATGTATCGTGACAGTAAATTATACATAATTCCATTAGCTTTCTATCACTGCAGATTTTGGAAGCTTTGTCAATTTAATTTGCTGTCTTGTACCTTGATGTGTTAAGTATTTCCTTCTTAAGACTGTAACATCAGCCAAATGAAACAACAGAGCATGTTAATACATATTTAAAGCAGTCATTCAGTTGTCATCTTGCAGCACCACTAATTCAATGCTGAAGACCTCTTTACTACCTGTTATCAATTTTAAATAAAACCCCAAACATGCTGTTAAGAAAAAGCAATACTTACTTGAGAAGGATTCTGCAAGGTCTGTTCCGCTACTCCACAGATTGAAATGATGGAGCCAGATTTAGAAGTAGCTTATTAGGTGCATGCTGCTTCAACAGTTACAGCTTTTCTATTTTTTTTTAACTGCAAGATGGGATCGTTTTCTTTTAATGAAGCCAGCATAGAATGATATGCTGTCCATGTTGCTATGATAGCATAAACTTGCAGAGCAAAGCCAAGCAATTGCAGAACGATTTACCAAAGGTCATTCACTATCAACTTATCAGTGCTTAACTGTGTAGTTATAAACTTTAACAGCATCAAGGAGGGTCATGGTATGTCACAAATGCAGGAAATTACTAGTTAGTCATGTACACTTGAGATTGAAAGTGATTGAGTCAGTATTGTTTGTGAATATAAATAGAAAACTGGGTAGAGCTAAAATCCTTCAACTGAAACACCCACTGAATTCCCTTAAGAGGGGAAGAGGCTCTGATTGCAATCAAAATGCAGTACCTACTACTCTCCACCACTCTGGTGGCTGCATACTACTTCTAGAGCTCCAGACCCAAGAAACGAATGTAAACAACTGCTCTGTCCCAAAGGGATCACTCTGATATTTGGGTTACAAAATTTTAAGCATCACATTTGTGAATGTACACAGACCATTGCAACTATAAAGGCATGTAATTATTGTTATAAAATCACCCATATGTACCTACATATTTAATAATAAAACCATACACATTTGTGGAGTTTTAGTGATATCACCATTTAAAGTATTTAAACATTTCTCTAAGAATTGTGCCTGTGTAGAACCCAACACAAATGTGTACATCATGGTGCAATAACCAATTATTTCTGTAGTATGCACTGCAGAGAAGAGACCATTCTTTAAATTTAGCCCTGGATTTTGAAACATTCTTCTTCAAATTGTCTTTTCTTCAAGGATGCTTTTGGACAGGGACATGTCTCTGATGTGTNGTGGTGCAATAACCAATTATTTCTGTAGTATGCACTGCAGATAAGAGACCATTCTTCTTCAAATTGTCTTTTCTTCAAGGATGCTTTTGGACAGGGACATGTCTCTGATGTGTTTATCCATTGGCAAGTGCTCTGAGTAGTCAGGTTTTGGCTTATCCTGATTTGGCTTGTCCCAAATACTGGACCTTTCATCTCCCACATGAAGACAGAGGTGAACTGTGTTTTCACCCATATTCTGCATCATTAGCTTGCCAGCTTGAGGTGGGGAGGTGATCAATGGTTAGCCACACGTCTGTGCTTTGACTTGAAAAAAAAGAGGTGTTGGGAAAAGGAAGCGAGAACTCATTGTGTTAAGTTACTACACTGGTGCAGTTGAATTTCTACATGCATCCCAGAAAACAGTGGGAATGCTCAGGAGCTTCCCCTTACAGTTGGTCCTCATGAGCTGTCAGGAGATTTGGGTTTATTGATCCCACTGAAATTGGAACATTGAACAATGCCCCAGACCTGGATGTTTAAGGAGGCAGATCTTCCCAGCAACCTAGGGACAAACTTAACTGCAGCACCTCCCTTTCTCCAGAGAAAAAACAATAGACCTTGCTTCTTTAAATGACTCTAGGCTGACATTGAACTTCAGCACTCATTGTTTCTAATAGCTGCAAGATACAGACATAGAGCAAAAGTTTCTAACTTACAAGTCATGGTAGCTTCAGTAGTAGAATGGTTCTCATGTAGCCATAGGACCTTGTAGTTGCATCCCTGCTTGTGTTTCCATTTGCTTTAAGCACTGGTGGCATGGAAAATGTTTGGCTGCTCTTTATTCTGTTTTATTTATTTATTTTTCCAGATCACCACTGCATAACTCTATAGCTGGTTTTTGCATAATAAGAGCTTTTGCCTAGCAAATTCTTCCTCTGAGGCTCCATTATAAATTAGGACCAGACTGGTGAGTTCAAGCCAAATACAAATGGTAAGTAATTATGTGTCAGGACCTCCAAGATATGTATGGGGAAGGGAGGAAGAACATTGCATTTCTTATGAGAAATGGCTTTTTCTTTTTCCAGTGCTGTGACATGAAAGGACAGGAAACATGGTTTCATTTGCAGATTTTGCTTTTGCCACTGCCATACTTACAGCTGGGAGGTTAGAGAGACAAAATATGGCCCAGCCTGGTGTCTATATGCTTTTTTCCTTTGTGTCTTCCAGGTGTAAAAGTGTTTTTACCAGGTGTTAGTGGTCAATTCCAAACTGGCCCAACAAAATTCCAGTCCCAGTTTCAAATGAAAGTAATACAGGGCAGAAAATTTCCTCATTGAAGAAAATTCCCATCATGAACTAGAAATAAACTCTTATTTTCTGCATCCTTTTCCATTTCTCTATCTTTTTGGCTTACTTTTCCTTTTGCACATTATGCAGTGCTGTACCAAAGAAGTCTCCATTCATTCCGCGTGCCTCCTTGAGGAGAGTTGCCTCTGGAATCCATAATCCTATTGTGAATTCCTGTACAGGGTATATGAAGCATTTCAGAATGAATGGCTAGCACAGCCACTGAGCTTGGGGAAAGATACAGAATTTATGATCACTAGCCTGGCTGAGAAAACAGTAATATGATTGATCCTAAGTATATCTCACCACTCATTCTTTTTCTTCTTTTTTCCTTTTCCTCCACCTCCCCCTTCTCTCAGGAAAAATAATTGCTAACAATATCCTCAGCAGCAGCAGGAAAAGGAAGTACAGTCAAGGATCAAGTTGGAATTTCTGCAGTAATATGGCTGGTGTCCTTGGTCTTGCCCTTCCATGGGGTGTGAACTGGGTATTTTAAAACTCATTCAGCGTGAGGGGAGCAGGTCTAAGAAGGATGAGAGAATGAATGCAGTGAAGGACTTATTTCTAAAAGTTGGTACTCCAAAAGGTAAAAGACTAATAGCATTTTTCAGATTGGCTGTATATCTTAATTTGTTGGTAGTTTCATGTGGACGTGACACAATTCTTATTGCACCCAACAAAATAAGAACTCCAACACATTCCAGCTCAACTTGAATGAGTAACAGGGATTGCCACAGAAACACTGTTGTGCAACTTCCAAGTATTGTCTAAGTGCCTATGAAGAAAGAGTGCATCTTCAAATGATCTCAAATAATACATGTGAAAACAGTAAAAATACTTGAAAGATTGCATAGAAGCTTTGGAAAGTTTAGCACCCGTTAGTGGCACCTTCTTGCAATTTCACCTTCTTTCAGTGTCATGTTTTAAATCCCTATTGTCACAAATACTCTCATCACCTCAAACCTAGATACAAAATAACCAAAGCTAGAAGCCAAAAAGCTATTCAATGCAAAATAAAGCATTACTCTTAAGTAAAAAACAATAGCTTTCTCTCAGACAAACTACTATGGAGTGTGATTGCCTTGTGTTTGCCCTGTAATTTGCCCTGTGTATGTCTCTTCAAGGGCCTTGGGAAAGTCACTCTGTTGTTGACTGGAGTGGTTCATTAGGAGCAGAAGAAAGGATTAATCCTGCAAATTGTTTACACTGGTGCAGCAGGAACTTTGGACAAACAAAAAGTCATCCCTTTAAAATGGAAGATCTGGTTAAAGCTATTTGCTGAATTTGGCCTCTGTCTACAAATAACCTCAGCTGCTCTGAACCTGCATTTTTAAAGAAAAAATAAAAATGCTCAGCTTGTTTCTTGAAGACCTAAATTGTATCTTGGGTGAGGGATTATTCTGTCTTTCGAAATCCACTGGGATTGTTCAGCAAATCAATATGTCTCATCTGGCTGCAGTACTCATCACTGTCAAGTGTAATCAACTATGGGGAGAGGAGAGTTAGGACAACCTTGAGAGAAGGGGTGTACTGCAAATTCAGGTAATATATAGCAGGTTTCCTTTCATGTGTGCACTAATCTTTTCTCCCACCATGATTACCATTCTCCACACATGGCCTGCTATTTGCACATCAGTCACACTCAACTTTCAGCAGCCTGACTGCTGCACGCCTACACACAGATTCCCACAGTCTTCACAAATTTCATGTTTGTATCATCATCTAAACACCTTTATGGAAACCATAGCATACACAGAAAATCAATTTTGTTAATGGGTATTGTCATGGTTTAAGCCCAGCTACCACGCAGCTGCTCACTCACTCCCCCCCTTCCTCCCTCCCCGCTCCCAGAGGGATGGGGAGGAGAATTGAAAGAATGTAGCTCCCATGGGTTGAGATAAGAGCAGCCCAGTAACTAAGGTATAACACAAACCACTGCTGCTGCCAATAGTAATAATGATAAGGGAAATAACAAGGGAAGAGAATACAACCGCTCACCACCTACCGACCAATAAACAGCCCAACTGAGCAGTGATGTCACCCTTCCGGCTAACTGTCCCCAGTTTTATATAGCGGGCATGACATGCTGTGGTATGGATTACCTCTTTGGTCAGTTTGGGTCAGGTGTCCTGTCTTTGCTTCCTCCTGGCTTCCCCTCCTCCCTGGCAGAGCATGAGACTTGGAAAGTCCTTGGTCAGAGTAAACATTACTTAGCAACAACTAAAAACATCGGTGTTATCAGCGCTGGTCCAGGCTGAAAGTCAAAAACACAGCATTGCACCAGCTACTAAGAAGGAGAAAAATGACTCCTACTGCTGAACCCAGGACAAGTATGTTTGTGAGGAGACCACTCTTTCACTGGGAGATGGTTGGTCTGGACACTTGTAGGTTTGATTTTGTGTTTCAGTAAAACTTGCCTCTTCTATGAAAAAAAACCCCAAACAAACCAACCCCCCCCCCCAAAAAAAAAACAAAAAAAAACAAACAAAACAAAACACAACCCTTCCAAACCAGAAAAACAACCAAACAAACAAAAACCACAAAACCAGCCAGGAGTGTTCTATGAGGATCTTCTCAAAGCTACTGAAGGAAATCNCCCCAAAAAAAAACAAACAAAACCAAACCAAACCAAACCAAACCCAAACCAAAAACCCAAACCAAACAAATAACCATGTAAATGTCTCATTCTATGACTTTTGAGGAAGAAAATATTTTACTTTTGTCAGAAAAAAATACATAGGAATTTGATGGTGTCAAGCTCAGAATAGTATTAAAAGTAGGGGATATAATACCACCCTGTTAAAGCTGTTGACTCTGATATAGGTTGGAGCAAAAAATACTTAACATTGGGTCAGCATTGCTAAGAACATGACCTATTAGCAATTTCAACCTTTAAATTTCAAGTGTATTATTTGGTTAACTCTGGAAATAAAGCTACTAAGCTTGAATGCTTTTAGAATTCATTAACTATTTTTGTATCCCATTCTTTTTGTCTGTTGCTTTGAGTCTTCATGGATTTTCAATGAGGTAGTGTTCTTTATACCATCTGTAACCAACATTTTTCCAATATGTTGTCAATACTGCTTCTCTGGTTATTTCTCCTAAAATCGCTTCAAGAAAGTGTAGGGAAGACAAAATAGAAAAATCAGACTCCAGATGCCAAATCGATTGCCTGTTAAGCTTTATTTAGCCAGCTTTTCACAAAGTGTGTTTGTTGTGCAATGTTAAATTTGACTCACTTGAAAACGAGTCTAGTCTCTTTTCCAGACCCTTCAAGGTAGGAAAGAGAGATTTTACAGCCTTATATCATGCTAGCTAATGCCTTCCAAACCATAAATATCTGTCTTGTTTCTAAAGACAGAGAATGTAAGCTACTTTTTAGAATTGCTTTTATAGCCTTATTCTAACTGGTATTTTGTAATCTTTAGCAAAAGTAAGAATAAAAATTAAATTGTGTAGAGTATTATAATGAATTACAGGTAGGAAAGATTACTTGTGATTTAGGCATAATAGTCTCACTTTCTGATATAAAGAAGTTGATCAGCAAGTAGTTCCAAAATCATGTTTGCTGGCTTGGATGTCTGAATAAATACTGATTATTTTAGGGTGCATGTTTCATCATAGGACATAACAAGTCTTGTGTTCTATAGCCTGATTTTGAACAACCTGTTTTTCCCTTAAAAGAGAATATGAAGAACTAACAGATATTTGTAGGGGTTGTAATTCAAAAAGTTCCCCATGGAGCCCTAACCTTGTCCATTACCCAAGTATAGCCATCAACCCTGAAAAATGAAACTTCTGTTTCAGGCCAGGTGTCATTAACATACTGCTGCTGGGACATGCCATCTCATTCTACCAGATAGTATGACTGTTGCAGGTAATAACGTGGGCTATTTTCTTTGCTGAAAAGCAGTGTCTCTCTTTCACTGGCTGATGGATTGTTTCTGCCAGCAAAGAACACCATACTCACTCACCATGTAAACGGCAACAACCAAGGATCAACATTCTTCAGGTAATTCTTATGGAGAAAAGAATTTTTCAAAAGTTTATACCACCTATCATGTAAACCAGTCCATTTTATTCATCTCTCAGTCTTCTAACGTGTTCTATAGTTTAAATACCTCACAGTTTATTTAATTTCAGATATGGAATCATGTGATTCTTGGATTTCACTTATAAATATAGGAAGCTGTGTTTTATCAGGAATAACTGCTAGATGTTGCAACTGCAAAGATATAGAAGTCTGAAACCTTGAAACAAAGATCCAACATTCATTTTAAATTGTAATTAATTGGTATTGTGCCTGACTCATAAAACTAGTTTTCATTAGCTGGAAATGATGGTTTGTCCACATTGCAATTTATAGTTTAAAGGTATTTCAGGATACCATGTAAACATAACCCCTCAAAACCATGATTCAGCTCCAGAGAGGCTTAATGTGTTGAAAGTGCTGATCTAGACTAAACCAAGTCTCTCTTGAACATTTTTTCTTATTTTACTTAGGAAAAGTAGTAGTATCTGCTACAGAAATGGTTAAACTCCAAAATGCAGACTGTAGGGGATCCCCTATAGGTGCATACATACTAGAGATACTTTTCATAAGCTTTATTATGTTTGTAGCAATGAGGAGGCTCAAAATTTCATCATCCAAATGGTAATGTTCAGATTAAGTTTCAATTTCCAATCTTCAACAATGTTCAAGGAGCTTCAGAAACTTAGCCTGAACTTCTGATCAAACTGACGTTTTTCCTATTCAGGATTGTCCTGGTGCCTTATTAGAAGTCTGCCACACAGTGTGGCATTTCAGTCTTCCACATGAATTTTAGCAAAGCTGTACTTTACACTCTATATTTCGTGTCTTAACTCCTGAACAATTACTTTGCTACTGCTCTTGTCCTTGGTGAATTTCCCTGAAGAAATACATTGTTTAAAGAAGCTTTTTTCTGCTGAAATATCTTTTATTTCTGGCAGTTGAAAAGATCATCTCTGACTTTTGTGCTGTCAAGGGGATTATAATGAAGTAGGCTGCATTAAAAGGTACAGAATAGAAATTCAGAATCAGTCTGGCAAAAGTATTCAGATATTGATGATGGATTATAGTGATAGATAGTGGACCAACAAAACAGTGACTGTCATTATTACATTATCTCTTTTATGTTTGTTTTTGTTATATGGGATGCTTTCTCTTACCTTCCCTCTTGTCAATCATAGGGCTTGTATTTGAGTATTTAATTTGAGTATTGATGTTCATTTTGATTGATAGAATTGTAAATCAAAGTGTTTCTGAGAGGAGAAAATTTGTTTATGAGGCAAGTTGAATTTTCACTATGATACAGTATGTTGCTCCAAGATTGCTGAAAATTAAACTGAAGAAATTTAGGTCAAATATAAGGAAGAAATTCTTTACTGCGATGGTGGTGAGGCACTGGGACAGGTTGCCCAAGGAAGTTGTGAATGCTGCATCCCTGGGAGTGTTTAAGGTCAGGTTGGACAGAGCATGGAACAACCTGGTCTAGTGTGAGGTGTTCCTGCCCACGGCAGGGGGGCTGGCACTGGATGATGTTTAAAGTCCTTTCCAACCCAAACCATTCTATGATTTTATGATCCTGAGGGCTAACAATTTCTACTCGTATTCCTACTAGGAAAAGTAAAATCTTTCATTTGTTGTTAGAAGGTTGGATAAAATTATATTTTACACAGAATTTGTGAGATACGCACCTTTGGGGCCTTTTTTTCCCTGCAGAATATATTGTGATTTTTGAGTTTGAAAAAGAGAGAGAAGGAGGAAGCTGAGGAATATTAACATGTCTATTAAGTTTAGAGCAGCCATTTCAGAGCTCCCAGGTATGGCTAAGCATGTTAGTTGAGATACAGTAGCGCTTGCAGCACACAGTAGCTATGGACTAGCACTATATCAAATCCTAGAATGAACAGAAATGGTTGTCTGGTTGTAAATGAACTGTCTTCAAAATGTTTAAAACTTGCCTTAAGTAATATAGTAAACCACAGGCTAAGAGAGGCAATCTAGCAGCTAGGAGGAACTGCTTTAAAGAGATTAGCATATGTGGAATATAATTTTGTGTGAAAGAAGAAGGAAGACTGAAATGGTGGATTCACGAAGAAAACTGATAAATTCTCATCTAGTGTGGTGTACTTATCATATAGAAATACTGATGTTTTCAGGGCAGTTTGGATGAGGTTGCTTTGCTGATCTGAATGTAAATTTAAGTATTTCAAACAGTTGCATGACATTAGAGGACAATTTTCGGAAGTGTTTGATGCTATTGCCATTGAAAATTCAATCAAATCCCTGGCATTTAAATATGGTAATACCCAAGTGGCCAGCACTGGATTTTTTTGAGACCTACTAGTACACAGAGCAAGGTGACTGTTGTTTTTGGGTTGTGTTTGTTACCCTGAAGCATCAACAGTTTTCTGAGGGGCAGTAGATCTCCTCGCTTAAGTGATGTGTTTGTTCTTGGCCTTCTCAGCCTTCTAGGAGTGGTTGCATATCAGAGAGCTTTTGGGCCACAGCGATAATGCCGGATCCCTTCATCTCACTCTTTTGCTTATATCCAATTTGGCTAGTATTTTTTTTTGTAAACTCTATTACCATCTTTTCCAGATATGAACAATATTGCTGTTTTGATATGTGTTCAGAGAGAAGAAGAAAGAGAAAATTTGCTGAATGCCTGATATCTGGAAGATCTGAGTAATGCTCCATGAGCCTCTGCATGACAGAGTCAGCTCTAGTAGGTCCACAAAGACCTATGTGAAGAGGCAGCCCCCAGAGGAAACTTTGGGGAAAATTATATATCCTACATGAATAGAATTACATATATCTCACATGAAACCTTGTGCCACATCAAATTAGGCTGCTTTAGAGGAAGGGAAAATACCTTCCTTCCTAGAACGTATTTTCTCCAGTTGAAGATATTCAGATCCTATATCCTAGTAACCAAGCATGCTAATAACCTTACAATAAAATAATAAGACTGCATATGAAGTACTTTATCAAGTCAGTTACTGCAAACAAGGAGGTGAAATATCTTCCCAAATGCTGCATAATATTTTGCTATGATTGGATTGTGATAATAATGTATTTACAATCACCTGGCTAATGCAAATAAGTAAATGCAGAACCAGCAGATTCAGAATTTGTCAAGAGTACAGAATATCTAGTTAATTCTTATTTGTGTAGGTGAAAAACCCTTGTAAGATTTTTACTTGATGCCCTAGTTACAGAATCATAGACTCAACTGGGTTAGAAAAGACCTTTAAGATTATCAAGTCCAACCTTTGCCCCAAGACTGCCAAGTCCACCACTAAACTATGTCACTAAGAGTCTCATCTACACTTTTTTGATAAAATCTAAAGTATCATTTTCCAGAAAAATACACTTAATACATGAAAGAGATGGTACCAGGAAGACAGATTCCTGTTTTACTCTGACCAAGGATTATTTAGCTAGACCTGCTATCAAAGTGCAACTGGGGAAATTTAATTTTCCATTCATAAGTCTTGCCCTTTAATTTCAATTTAAGAAAGAGATTACTTTTTTCTGCTGTTTAGCTAGAACTGTTTATGTAGCACTGTGCTGTGTAGCTGTTACAGACTTTCCTGAGGTGCCTACAGTCAGTGATGTATTGAACTATCCATGTGAAAAGTTTATTCTATTTTATAAAATTCCTGGATTCATTACCTGAATGTCATCATTGTGCAAACGTGCAGTATGTTTCAAAGAAAAACCAGCTCTAATTTTAACTGTGAAGTCCTTATTTAAGTTAGCAACTGGCCGTGCATCATGCCTTTTACCATTTATGCCTATCCCACTGCTCTGTTCAGGATGGGCTACCTAGTAGCTTCTCAGACAAAACATTTGACTAACAGTTACGGTACAATGTAGCCTCCACTTAGAATCATAGAACAGTTAGGAAAGGACCTTAAGATCATTCTACACTTGTCACGTGTCTTTATGAGGCAAAGTGTTTTTGTTTTCTCAGGGAGCACTTTGGGGGCCAAGCTCTCTGTCACGTTAAACATATTTAATCACCATTCTTTTTGCTATTAAGATTGCTGTTTTGAAATACCTAATTCACTGAACTAACCACAGTCTTTTTTTCCAGCACACAGTAAAGCTGTATTATACATTAATCTTAGCAAAAAATAACTTACAACCCTTTTAAATAATCAAGGAAAATAGTTCTTTAGAATTTTTTAATGAACCACTGCAGCCTAACAATTTTGAGGTCCAAGTCCAGCTAAACCAATGAGCAAACTACACCTGGGATTTGGGCTGCAGGCTCTACTATTGTAAATCAGAGAGGCTGTGTCCACACACTAAACATCTCTAGCATTGGGGCTAACTGGCACAGAATAACTTTGTCCATACTGTTGATCTCTTTTAGCCTCCAATATAGGAAAGTTATTTTCAGATATTTTCTTTTCATGTTCCTTTGTCCATATTAATTCTTAGGCTCTGCCTAGGAATAATTTAGGAAAGGACTAGTTATCTTGAATGAAAGATGTGTCATTATGGTGGCATAGACAACTGTATTTCATTACCTAGGAATGTTTCTTCATACTGCCCTCTAACATAGGTCTGGGCTACCAAGACAGTTACGTTTCTTGTAAATGTTTATGAAAAAGCCACAAGGGCTCTATTCTGCCACATTTCTATTTCTTCCCCAGTTTTCAGCTGTCTAAACTCAGGTAAGATTACAGCATTGGTATTACTGCTGTTTTATTTCATACGACTAGGCTACTGCACCTATTATCATTATCTCTGGATATTGAGTAATCTAGTGAGCCTTTTGACTGCTTATGTCACAATCACTCATTGTGCTTTGGGGCTGGTTTTATTTTTATCTAGTTGTTTTAATTAACTTCAATGCAATATAATGGTTCAACTCAGTGTTTTCCTAGTTCTATACAGAAAGTTCTCCTGAGTAGCTGCTTCTTTTACCTAACCGGCATTCATCAGTTCTATAATACTGATTTCCCAGAAATAGCAACAATTTAATTTCTTGTGGTTTCTATTCCTCTTCTCCACCTCCCTACCTGTATTTTTACTTATGTGTGTTCTGTTCACTGCTTAGAACAAGTATAGTTTAAAGTCATCATGCTCTTCTTTTTTTCTTTAGTGCATGGATTAAGAATTCTAACTTTAGATACCCAAATATGAATATTGTGTCATCACATATTAATATAATCCACGCCTAGGAATAATCTTGCTCCAGGTAAACTTCTCACTCCTGGTGATAATTAAATCCCCTTAAATTTAATATGAGCCATATTTAATAATCCCCCCATAATTTTTATTAAGCTACTTTTAATGAAATTTACAGGAATTATTTGTTGACTTCTTAACTGGGAAAACGTATTACTTTACACACAAAGAAGTTGAAAGGTTAAGGAATGTGTGTTGTGAGCTACACTATACTCCATAATAATAACCTTGCAAATCCTTACATAACAAAGTGAATAGACCATAAATAATATCTTCTGTTGCATAGACACTTATGAAGATTAGGGATTAAATTTGGTGTTCAGTGTATATTTACAGTTATTGTATTGGTCATTTGAGAATTTCAGACATCTCAAAACCATGGCTTCACCTGTGTTAACTAAAACTGGTTTTAGATGGAAATCTGCCTTCGTTACAATCTTTTGGCAGCAGTGAACGTTGCTATTTCAAGTTCTTAGTTTCTCATTTTCACTTCAAAAATACTGCTTTGGGGGTTGAAATGGAAAGAATGTTTGCTGGAGCAGCTTCTGCTTTTGAAAGGTGAATGGGGAAGTGGTATCATGGAATTAAACAGCCCAGATTGGAAGGGACATCAAAAGATTGTCTGGTCCACACTTTTGTGGGAAAGGGAGCTTAGATGAGGTATATAGCATATTGTTAGAAAATATATAATCTGTTTAAAGCTTGCAAACTAAAGAAAATTAATAAATTAATTGCATTAATCCGTACATTCCAAAATGCAGTCAAGCCAGTATAAAGTACTCTAATTTAGATGGGATCATTAGGCACAGAAGGATGACCTGTTGATATCAATGAATCAGACATCAGAGTGTAAGGGTATAAACCCCAGGAATTTCTTTGTTAGTCCCTCCGTGAAGGCACCTTACTCCAGCTGTTCCTATTCCTGTACCACTCTATTAAATTATTCTTCTAAGAATAGGATGTCTGAGACTCCTCTCTGGGAAACCTAGGGTGGAGAATTGTCTTTAGCAGTTACTTTATTTTATTTTATTTACTTGTTATTTTATTTTATTTTATTTTATTTTATTTTATTTTATTTTATTTTATTTTATTTATTTGTTATTGCAGAAAGTCTTTCCTGAATCTGGGAAAAATAAAGAATCATTAATGGCCTAATACAAGCTCAGAGTTATGGGCATGCTTTTGGCAATGAGATAAGAACTGAAGAGATTTGAAAGAGGGAAAAGGCATTTCCCATGTGGTTAGGTGAAAAGCCTTTCCAAGGCTTAGAAGGTAGAATGGAGAAGAAAGAGGTAAGATAGGTTCAGATGAAAATAAAGGATGCAACTGTGTAAATTAAAGGTGGCTTTGTAGATAAGATGGCCTTTAGAACAGGTACACACTTCCCACTGCTTACTGTGTGAGTCTGGCAGAACCAGTCAGTCTTTGGTACCTCAGTTATTTCCTTCTAAATAATCATGCCAGATAGTAGAATGTCCAGGAACTACAGAGGAGTTGTAAGACCCCATGGGGAATGAGGTTATAACACACTGAGAGCAAACAACCAGGAAGATGCTGAAAGATGCTGTTCAGTATGACAGGAATGAAATCATAACACATGAGTGTACTCTGCTGTTGATACACCGCTGCATTGAATATATCAGTTGATATGATGCACCCAAACAGTTTCTCTTTTATAAATAAGAAAACAGAAATATTAGGGGCTATGAATGCTGAACCATCATCTGAAATAGACAGTTTTCAGAGTTGTATGTTTTTTTTAATTTCTTTTTTGAGGAGGACAGATTAGAAAGAAACTTTCCAGAGGACTTGAAGAAAGGTGCTGGTTTTAACAGTTGGCCATTTATTCAGACTTGTACCCAGGCAGTATGACATCTGACAATAATATGTTCTGGAGAAAGAGTGCAAAAGCATTCTCAGAGCAAACTGCAGCAGAAAAAACTTCACTACATAATTGCTAAACCATGTTCAGGCTTCATTCCCCAAAGCACCTCTGTCAATCAGCTGGTGACTTCCAGTGACTCTCAAACATGTTGACTCAATATAATGAATCATTTAATCACTTTTTGGAGATGTACACTCAGTCATTAATGCATTATCATATACTCAAGCATTTTATTAAACGTTATTATTCATAATGCAAGACTCAAGTTTTGGCTGAAGTCTGCTACTTGGATATGAAAGAGTTTTTCCTTCTAAAATGTAGGCTATTTTGATCATTCATTCATATTAAGCTAAGATAAAAAAGCCTTGGCTGTCAGCTTTCTGTCCATGTGATCGTTACTAATTCAGTTTTTCAGAAAACATTAAACTCTTGTCTCATCTTTATAGTGTATCTTGTAATCTGTTGCTCCAAAATACTATTTATCAATAAACATGGTCATCAATGTCAAATCTCCAAGCAACCTGTTATAAGGCAGTTTGAGTAACCTATGAATGAACCTGCTATTTTTCTCTGAAGCACAATGCAGAATAAAGGTGCAGAATGAAAAGCCTACATATGCCTTCCTGTATGACAAGGAAATACTAGCAGTATAGTAAAACTCTTCTGTTTTGTGGCTTTGGAAGACAGGAAAATAACCTGCCATGATTAAAATCACTGTCAAATACACAACTTGTCTTCCTTCCAGTATTTATTCAGCAAACATTTTTAGTGTGTTTGGGAATATGATTATTCACTGGTGAGCAAGACTAGCTATATACTGAAAAACAGGTGACTGACACCTGACTTCAAACATAGATAATTCTTATATCCACTGAACTTCTTGTAGAAATGCTGATAGGGAATCTGGCATGGTGATGATGTCTATACCATGACAGTAGGAGATAAGAGATATCTTTGTCGCTGACATGGAACGTGGGATTGAGTGCACCCTCAGCAAGTTTGCTGATGACACCAAGCTGTGTGGTTGGGTGGATA
>NDXB01022439.1:0-51937 GCA_002631895.1 Agapornis roseicollis
TCATTCTCACAGTCCCTGTGTCTGCCTTCCAAGACTTGGGTGGTGTGCTCAGAGCATTTGCCACTGAAGACCGAGGCAAGGAAGTAATTCAGAACCTCAGTCTTCTCCAAATCCAGGGTAGTCAGTTCTCCTGATAGCTTATGGAGAGGGCCCGCTTTGTCCCTATTCTGTCTTTTATTTGTAATATACTTACAGAATCCCTTCCTGTTATCTTTCACATTGTATCTTGGTAATAGTTTCTTTAATCAAAGAGAAGCAAGACTAAGAATGCAAAATCAAAAGTTTCTCATATAGCTTAACTTAGTAGGTTCAGTGTTCTCTTGTATTCTTTTAATAAAACTTTGGGGTTTAGTATTTGTCACGTTCATTCATTCTGTCCAACTATGCTTGTACTAATTTAATTATAATACAACTTCCTTTCAAAACATATCAGATGTTAAACAAATGTCCCAGCAATAGGTGTGTAGATAGCAAAGGAAATCAATAGCTCAATTTGTATGTTGTGGTCTTGTTAGCTTTCTTATAAAGAAAATAATACATATGACCACTTCGGTTTCTTGACTAAATGGTAATTTATTTGCAGAGGATATCTTTACAAAAAGTAATTGCTCTAAGAAACACTAATGAATAGTGTGTTTATCTTAAAAGTTACATGAACAGTTTCTGAGGGTGGTAGGGCCAGATTAATGTCTAAGGGTTAATCTAAACCACAACGCTTTAAGACATGGTTTCTGGTGTCACGAGGAGTTCTTCAGTGTTTATTGAACATTCTTTCATGGTTTTCATCCTATTTCTTTGGTATTTTGTTGCTTGCTGTCCTGGGTTCAGCAGTAGCAGTCATTTTTCTTCTTCTTAGTAACTGGTGCAGTGCTGTGGCTTTGACTTTCAGCCTGGGAACAGCACTGATAACACTGATGGTTTTAGTTGCTGCTTAGTAATGTTTACTCTGACCAAGGACTTTGTGAGTCTCGTGCTCTGCCAGGGAGGAGAGGAAACCAGAAGGAAGCAGAGACAGGACACCTGACCCAAACTAACCAAAGAGGTATTCCGTACCACAGCATGTCATGCCCTGTATATAAACTGAGGGCAGTTACTTGGAAGGGCTAGATCACTGCTCGGTTGGGCTGGGTATTGGTTGGCGGGTGGTGAGTGGTTGATTCTCTTTGCTTGTTATTTCCCTTATCATTGTTATTATTGATGCCAGTAGCAGTAGTTTATGTTATACCTTAGTTACTGGACTGTTCTTATCTCAGCCTGTGGGATTTACATTCCTTTGCTTCTCCTCCCCAGCTCTCTGGGAGTGGGGAGCAGAAAGTGGGGGGAGGGTGAGAGACCAGGTTGTGTGTTTTTTTCTGGGTTGCCAACTGGGCTTAAACCACAACACTTGCTCATACAAATTATCCAGGGTTCAATAATCAGATGAAAGTTTGGGTGAAGAATTCAGGCTTTAAGTAGTGTATCTTTAGGAAATACATTTTCTTAGCACATTTGCACATACTAGACCTACAAACCTGAAATCTCAGGTTTTAAGTTTGCAGTTGCATTTGAGCATTTTTGAATGGCATCATTCAATTGTAAGGAATTTGCTATGAGAACATAACCAAACAAATGATTTCTTTAATTTCCAGAATTAGACTTCTGACTATGCATGGCAGTTTAACGGGTAACCCTCCCAATTGCTTTAGTTGTGGGGTTGCTTTCTGTCTGTCACTACATGAAGGCAAGATAAAACTTTCCATGGGTTGCTCCATCTAAACAGTAGTTCCTTGGCCACAGCTGCTGCTCTTCTCACCAGTGTTTGTATGATTTAAAGGAGACGGGGGCATAAAGTCTAAAACACTTGGTGCTATATAGTGGTTGCACTTAGGGTATTTGATGGAGATTAAGTGGACTTAACCTGACTCAGAGCTAGTTCTCCTGAACTTTTTGGTTGGCTGTACTTAGTGCTCCGTGCCTTTTATTTTTATGTGCTTTGATATTATCACTGACCTGTCAGTATCTTTTCACTTACTGTTTTTTGTCCTCTCAATACTTTCTTGTGATGCTACTGCATTTTCATGTGTTTAAACTTGTTATTTCTTCTCACTGTTAATAGCAGTACAGTGATGTAACACAGCTGAAATGAGCAGTGTCTTCAGAGGAAGAGGTGAATCTTTTTCCAGTGCCCTCAGTCTCTAGACGCTTGTCCTTACCCTGTTAGAAGTCCAGTTCTGAAAATTCTTGATCACAGGAGTTTGTGCAGGTGGTTGATCAGAGTTTCTCCTTAGATATACTGGGATTACCTCTTGCACTAAATGGCCCAGAGAAGAAGATAGAGTGTGGGTAGGACTGTGGGTTTTACCACCCTTTCCTTCATGGCATATTACTCTTTCACACAGTTCCTTACTTGTTCATGAGTAGTTTGGAGGCCCTGTGTATGAGCAGCTCATAGAATCATAGACTAGTTAGGGTTGCAAAGGACCTTAAGATCATCTAGTTCCAACACCCCTGCCATAAGCAGGGACACCTCACACTAAACCATGCCACCCAAGGCTTCATCCAACCTGGCCTTGAACACTGCCAGGGATGGAGCACTCACAACCTCCCTGGCCAACCCATTCCAGTGCCTCACCACCCTCACAGGAAAGAATTTCTTCCTTAGATCCAATCTAAACCTCCCCTGTTTCAGTTTGAACCCATTACCCCTTGTCCTGTCACTACAGTCCCTAATGAAGAGTCCCTCCCCAGCATTCCTATAGCCACCCTTCAGACACCGGAAGGCTGTTAGGAGGTCTCCATGCAGCCTTCTCTTCCTCAGGCTGAACAGCCTCAACTTTCCCAGCCTGTACAGTCCCCTGATCCCCTTCGTGGCCCTCCTCTGGACTTGTTCCGACAGCTCCATGTCGTTTTTATGTTGAGGACACCAGAAGTGCACACAATACTCCAAGTGAGGTCTCCCAAGAGCAGAGTAGAGGAGCAGGATCACCGTCATACGAGTGTTCATGCATACTGAGCTCAAATATTCATTCACCTATTGACTGGGATTGTTTGGAGTTTGGATGCGCAAGCAATGTGAAATTGTGAAATCAGAGAAATACAATGGCATGCAGAGATTATATGGACAAATTTGAGTGCAGTTTTGGAAAATATAGCATTCACTGTCTTTTTGAATCATGCATTAAAAGGAGTGTATTTTTTTTTTTTTTTGAGACTTTTTAATGAAAGGCTAGATTTTATGAACCTCCAATCTAAGGTATGTTCATAGAACTGATACATGTTTTTTTGTCTGCCTCAGAATTTCCAGTGCATACACAGCAGGAAAACAAACAAACCCAATTCTCTGTTATTTCCCTGAAAACCAAAGTCCTCTTTCCTAGCAAGATTAACTTGTCTACTAATCTTAGAGCAAGCACTTTATTTTAATCTGTCATTGTTTTCTGACTGTGGGTTTAGCAAAGGTCAGTAAAAGAGATTAATTAAAGTGATGGCCCATTTGTTTTTCCGAAAGCACGTCAGAAGATTAGTGATTTGCCAAAGAAAATAAAGAAATACAGTATTTCTTTTAATGCACTTCAACTAAATAAAGTCTTGACATCACATGTCTTGGCCTGAATGAGGTGTTTACAGCATAAGGTGCAAGTCATATAATTTCTGCTATCTGAAAACTGCTTAAATGAGCTCTCCTTCAGCCATGCCATTTATTCCACACCTTCAGGTGAAGTAACTCAGGGCCCTTCTCTGATGCAGAGTCATTGGAGAGCTGACTGCCTGTGTGTTTGTGCAAGTCTCTTTGCTTATACAAAGATCCCATTTAAGCTTCTCCACCCAAGAAATTCATATTGATTTTGGATAATCCTTAGGTGATTTTATTCTGTAAAATAAATAAATAAATCTTCCAAACCTGTGATGCAGCCCAGCTCTCACATAGTTTGGACTCTTCCAAGTGTAGCATTTGTGTTGAGGAAACATGAACTAACACGAGGCACAGGCAATTTTATATTTATCCAGAAGGAAAATAGGATGCGTATTTCAGCTTCAGGTTACATGATGCCGATGTTTCACCTGACAAGTGCAGAGTCAGTCAGTGATAAGGAGAATTTGGTGTGTTTCTTGCCAGACCCCATGCTGCACACTCATTCTCCAGTGCAGCTGCTCTAGGAGTAATGCCAACTTGATTTGACTTGGCAACAAACTATATTTTAGAAGAAGAGGAAAGGTTGCATAAACAGCTGAAACAATTCTCTGGGGTCAGCACTGGCTGTCAGGTCTCACTTTCATTCTAAGAGAGATTTTATGTGGATGTAACATAGGCCAGTAGATGTGGGAATCTGAGCATTCTTGCTCTGAGTGGTGCTGAGCAAGGCTGTGCTGAGGATGGTTTGGCCCAGTGCAGTAGAATGGGTCTCCATGATCATCATCAATCATAACTAACCCATCCAATTAAAAATTGCTTCTGCAAGCTCAACTCTCCCCTGCTCCATTAAGGAAACAGCAGTGACAGGTTTGAGTTGAGTGCACTCAAGTCCTAGACTAAAGTCTGGCCAAATGCAATGGGAAAGTAGGTCTTATTTTCACTCCACTCTTAATCATCACCCATATGCTTGTAGTTCTTGCTTTGGCAATAAAACTCATTGTGAACAGTCATACGTCTGCTAAAACTAATAGTAGCTATGAATGTGTTGCCCTGAATCTCTGTGCTGCTATTTATGAGGTAACTAAACATTAGATTAGATATCTAGCATCATAACAACTGATGAACTGTATTTATCCAACACAGCTACCCACATTGCCTTGGAAAATGCTGAGACTGATCTAGACTGTCTTTACTGTATTGTTTAATTGCATTACAGCTAAGTTCAGCACCTCCTGTAGCAGAAATTGATTTCATGTGGTGAAAAACAGTTGTTAGTCTCCTGAGACTGAACAATGCAAATACAGGTTTGTTTTGTTTCCTGCTTGGTTTCTGGGGTTTTGCAAACCATGAGAAGTTCTGAAGAAGATTTATAGACCTATTTTCTCTCCTTCCCTTTGCTTTAACCTGGAAATAAGCTGAAATTTTTGTAAAATCACTTATTTTCAAGAATTGAAGCTGTGAATGGAATGACAGATGTTAAAAGACATGCTGATAAATCATTGGAGATGGCAGTGCTTGAGTAAAACAATACAGAAATGGTAGTAAATATTTGCAAGGGAAAACTGACCTGCTCAAGCCAACACACAGAAATGTAAATATGCTCAATGTCACATCCTTTTCCATTTGTTGTTGCATCCTGTAGGCCACTGTATTTCTAGTATTCTGTGTTTTATGTGTGTCATATTTACCCTTAATTAGACTTGTAATGTAGACAGCCCTCTCCTGTATGAGGTTGAGCTCCTGTGTGATTAAATGAAAAGGAAAGACAGCTCATGCTAAAAATAGAAGCTAAGTTTAAAAAGCGTGTTTTGGCTTTAGGCTTTTATTTAGAGTTTCAGAAAACAGAACAAGCTCTTTGTTTTCCGTTACTTGTAGAAAGCATAATAAGCAAAATATTATTTCTCATCAAATTTTGCATTCCTTGAGTGTGTTTTAGTAAGCCTCTCTTTCATTTAGAGTAAACTACTCTATATTGTGCTCAGGTATGACCATTAGTAGCTTTAATAGAAATGCTAGTTTAATTGAAGAACTTCTTTGTTGTGACCTTTGTGTTAATAATCTAAGCTCAATAAAAAAGCTATCAGGATGCATTCTAGAGAAATTATTTTGCTTCAAAAGGTTGTATTTCATGCAGATGATCAAAAAAGCAATATAGTGCCAGCCTACTTAGGCTACCAGTTAATACTGTCACTGCCAAAACCCCAATAAATTCACAGCAGTAGCATTATTAATTTTTAGATTTTGAGGTTATAGGCCAATTGCCATCAAACTTCTTACATGTGGATTAAAAGACCAATCAGCCTTCCTAATTTGGTAAACTGTGTTCATAGTCATGTTTTTCTCCAAGCAGGTGCAAAACCAGTTGCATCTGAAATAGATCTGTGGTGCTAACTTTCTTTTACAGTAGAAGACAGCAAAAGAAACCAAATGGGAAGGAAGTTAAACACCTAATACTGGGAGGGCTGGTTAGGGCACCACTTCTGTTAGCTGTTCCTCAAATTGCATAATTATCTAGAACCGTGAAGCTCTAAGTTGGTCTTATTCTTTTGTGGCTGGACTGACAATAAAACCCTGCCTAAATAGGAGTAGTTTATGTAATTGCTGATGTTCTGTGTTGACACTTATGCATTTCATATTTTTCTTTGCTCCATGGGATGTTTTTGTGCATCTTTATTTTAAAACAGGAGATTTTGAGTATCTGAAGGATCTTAGTGCATGATAACATGTGACAGTTTGTCTTGAGTGAAGGGACTTTTATTCCTAGGCAGTTTTGCTATTGTAGGTTCTGATCTCACAGTGATTTAATCTGGATTGATTTAAGCTGATTCAATGCCTTGAGTTCGGTCTTGTTCTAAATGAAGGAGATCCAATGCTAGATGATGTGCAGTGAAGCTTTATGTGGATCCGTATCCTTCCCTGGCTCACCAGCTACACAAAAGTCTTCACATCCTGTATGTGTGATTCATCAGTCTGTGTTTACCAGTGGTAATTAAAATGAAATTTTTAAGATCAGTGGGTTGGTATATGTGTTTAATTAATATGTTTATTTCAGTGTTTAAAAAAAAATGGGGGGAAAAAAAGATAGTTGAAATTTCTGTCATTAAAACAAAGCACGATTTTTCTTCTATGTTTCAGACACAGATATTAAGGAGCTAGAGGATGTTTTTGGACTTAATGGACAAGTGGAACATAAGCTGAACTTCCTTAAAAAGAATGTATCTAAAGATATAAAGCTGATACTGATTGCTCATTCTATTGGTTGCTACATTACACTGGAGATGATGAAGCGAGCATCAGAACTTCAGGTACATTCATCTTATAGAATGGAGTTACATTACTAGCAAAGCAGTGCATGTGCTTAGCCTATGAATAATGCTGTGTCTTCCCTGTGGAAACTCTATTCTGCTGTAAACAAGATTTCAATTAAAATTAAAGACATTAATCACTAATCCAAATAACATATAATAATGTAGCTGGATGTAAAATGAAGTCCTGACTCTGAATTTGGACTTTTAAATCACGAAATTATAGAATGGTCTGAGTTGGAAGAGACCTTACAGATCATCTAGTTCCAACCCCCTGCCACAGGCAGAGACAACTTCCACTAGACCAGGTTCCTCAAAGCCCTGTCCAACATGGCCAGGGATGGGAAAGCCACAGCTTCTCTGGGCACCCTGTGCCAACACCTCACCACCCTCGAAGTAAAGAACTTTTTCCTAATATCTAACCTAAGTCTACCCTCTTCTAATTTTTTTCTTTAGAAATGCTGGTTTATTATAAATGGTAATGGTGATATATGGTGTATTTAGGAAATTCTTGTTGAATTCTCATCACTATGTATTTTATAAATATGAGGGTTCTTAAGGACTTCTTTGCCTCAGTCTTCACTGGCAAATGCTCTGAGCACACCACCCAAGTCTTGGAAGGCAGACACAGGGACTGTGAGAATGAAGACCTTGGGCCCACTGTAGGAGAGGATCTGATTCCAGAGCATCCCAAGACCCTGAACGCGCACAAGTCCATGGGACCTGATGAAATCCATCTGCAGGTCCTGAAGGAGCTGGCGAGTGAAGTTGCTAAGCCACTGGCCATCATATTTGAAAAATCATGGCAGTCAGGTGATGTTCCCGACGACTGGAAAAGGGGAAATATAACCCCCGTTTTCAAGAAGGGGAAAATGGATGACCTGGTGGATTACAGACCAGTCAGGCTCACCTCTGTGCCTGGCAAAATCTTGGAAGAGATTCTCCTGGAGGGCATGCTAAGGCACATGAAAAACAGCAAGGTGCTTGGTGGCAGCCAGCATGGTTTCACTAAAGGGAAATCCTGCCTGACCAATTTGGTGGCCTTCTACAATGGGGCTATGGAACTGCTGGACATGGGTAGAGCAGTTGATATCATCTACCTTGACTTGTGCAAAGCGGTCAACACTTTCCCACATGACATCCTTGTCTCTAAATTGGAGAGACATCAATTTGATAGGTGGGACACTCAGTGGATAAAGAACTGTCTGAATGGCTGCAGACCAGTAATGAGCGTTGTTCCTCAGGGATGTGTTAGGACCAGTCTTGTTCAACATCTTTGTTGCTGACATGGACAGTGGGATTGAGTGCGCCCTCAGCAAGTTTGCCAATGACACCAAGCTGGGTGGTTCAGTGGATACGCTGGAGGGAAGGAATGCCATCCAGAGGGACCTGGACACGCTTGTGAGGTGGACTGATGACAACCTCATGAAGTCTAACCATGCCGAGTGCAAGGTCTTACCCACGGATCAGAGCAATCCCAGGCACAGCTACAGGTTGGGCAGAGAGGAGATTCAGAGCAGCCCTGCAGAGAAGGATTTGGGCGTGGTGGTCAATGAGAACATGAACATGAGCCAGCTTCAATGTGTGCTTGCAGCCCAGAAAGCCAACTGTATCCTGGGCTGCATCAAAAGGAGCGTGACCAGCAGGTTGAAGGAGGTGATCCTGCCCCTCTCCTCTGCTCTCGTGAGACCTCACCTGGAGTATTGCGTGCAGTTCTGGTGTCCTCAACATAAAAAGGACATGGAGCTGTTGGAACACATCCAGAGGGCCATACATCCAGGGGACGGAAGCACCTCTTGTATGAAGAAAAGCTGAGAAAGCTGGGGCTGTTGAGCCTGGGGAAGAGAAGTCTGTGTGGAGACCTCATAGCAGCCTTCCAGTATCTGAAGGGGACCTATAGGGATGCTGGGGAGGGCCTCTTCCTTAGGGACTGAGGACAAGTCCTGTTAGTAGGACAAGGGGTAATGGGTTAAAATTTAAACAGGGGAAGCTTAGATTGGATATAAGGCAGCCGTTCTTTACTGTGAAGGTGGTGTTGGCACCAGAATGGGTTGCCCAAGGAAGTTGTGAGTGCTCCATCCCCAGCGGTTCAAGGCCATGTTGGACAGAGCCTTGGGTGGTGGCATGGTTTAGTGTGAGGTGTCCCTGTGCACGGCAGAGGGGTGGTAACTAGATGATCTTAAGGTCCTTTCCAACCCTATTTTATGATTCTGTGATTCTATAAACAGATCACTAAATGCTTTCCAATTATTTTATGTTACTACACCAAAAACTAAGATTGGTTATGATTTTAATACTAGCTTCTTATCTCAAGGCAAGCAGGTTGCTGGCTGTATATGGGGAAATGTATAGAGAGAATATTAATGCAAATTGTGATGACTACTGGTATGAAGTTCATTGGTTTTAAAATTTTATACATGTGTATTTATCATTGCTTCTGCAACTCAGACTCAGTTTTTGTAACCTGGTAAGTGTGAGAGTTGTTACTTGTGTGTTCTTGTGTATCTGAATGTTTGTCATTCTGAAGCAGTTAAGAAGGCTGATGCTGAACACTGTCCTTGCACCTCTAGAAATGGTGAACTGTTAGTGCTCAGTAATAACTCACTCTAATAGCAGATGATGAACGAAGAATACTGAATTTTTATTCTTAAACATTCACTCTTGCGAAATCATTGGCTCTTCCTTTACATTATAAAATCTTCAGTGGAAGGAAGTGCAATGTTATCGTAAGGTCTCTGTTTAATATAGTCATGAATTGTTCCTTCCACTTCTTCATAACCATTTCTGTTGCATGTCTAACTTTTTTTTTTCCTTTAAAGGAAACAGCAACTAAAAATGTGAAACTTGAGGTTAACCCATTTCATTTTCACAGGCATATTTCACTTAATGATTATAAACAAGGGAAGAGAGAACTTTTTTTGAGAGAACTTTTATTGCTATTTTATCTTTTCAAGAGGGAGTGCTTTAGAAAGTATACACAGTAATTTGTCCAGAAATACCAAGTTTTCTTTTGTCAGCATCTGTACAGTCTTTATTACACAAATGATTTTATCTGGTTTCAATTCAGCTATAAATTGAGTGGTTGGTTTTTTTTTTACACCTGGCTCACTGGATGCTGGCAGCTTGCTATTTATCAGTGTTTTGAAAAGTAGGTATCTTTGGGACAGTCTCAGACTGCATGGTGCATTGTGTGCAGGAAGTTAAGCTATAACAAGCTACATTTAAGATGCATTTAACAATAGAAAATATTTGTGTAAGCCAGAGTGTTGTGCAACCTTTGTCCCTTTGCCAAAAATAAGTTAACTGTTAGGTTTTATAACATATGAAGTGTGATAATAAGAAACTTGTGTTTCCATCTCTCCCTTTATTTTTACTGGAATATTTGATTCCCACAAGATTTTGAGCACATGTGTGTATTTTGGTAGCTAGATCATTTGACTTTATTTTTGTGTAGTTCTTACGTGATGCTCTTCTATAACATGAGTTTAGGTTTTGGTCTTAAATTCTCTGCTTTGAGAGCCTTTGATTGCTTACACTTTATTATTCTGAGCCAGAGGTTAATGTGTTGTATTTATTGTACAAATAATTCAGTAAACATTTATATTTGGAGCGTATGTTTGATATTTGTTACCCAATTTAAGCCCCTTTCACAGTCTGTCCAAATACAGACTAGATTGTCTCTTTCTTATACAATGATGACAGAGCCTGATGCACTTGAGCTAGCATGCGTAAAAAGGAGAAAGGGCTATCTCTCTCTCCTTGGTTGCTCTTCAGCTTTTGAATGCTGCTAATTTCTTGGGGCCCTTGTATTCTGCAGGTGAAAGGGTATTGTGGGTTTTTCTTTTTAAATTTCTGTGAAATAATTCTTTCTTATTTAATGAAAATGAAAATGAACTGAAAATTCCCAGCTTACCTGAGGATAAATTCAGTTTTGGACACCATCTATTTTCCTGTTGATTATCAGGGGGGCTTCTGTTAATGGTTTCTTCAGGAGACCCCTTAACACAAGCTTAGTCTTACGTTGATATCTTTAGCTAAGTCTGATAGTAGAGAAAGACCACACAGGTTACATTCATATCTATAACTAACTGGGGCTGCTGCATGGATTTGAGTACTGGGCCAGCTATACAGTGACATTTTTTAACTAGTTTTTAAGAGACTTTTTGGCATCTAACGACTCCCAGGCAACACTCTGGCATGGTTCTGGTCTTGGCAGAGCCCCAGGACCATTCCCAGTAGTTAGCTTGAATGCAAACATCTTGTTTTGGGGTAGGGGAGAAATTCAGCCATCCTGTTCAATGACAGAACCAGGAAATAGTTCCTTACTAGTCTGTTTGCTGGTATACATCTGACTATGAATGATTCTCAGCTATCGTGGTGGGGCATCAAATCTTAGCAAGATTCATCTCTTCATGGGAAGTGGAACATCCAGAGTTTGCCAGACTGCTANGCCATATGGACACAGACCATCCCATGCCATCCTGTTCAATGACAGAACCAGGAAATAGTTCCTTACTAGTCTGTTTGCTGGTATACATCTGACTATGAATGATTCTCAGCTATCGTGGTGGGGCATCAAATCTTAGCAAGATTCATCTCTTCATGGGAAGTGGAACATCCAGAGTTTGCCAGACTGCTAAAAAATTTTGAAACTGGGAAAGAAAAATGTTAATCATCCTTATTCTGTGGAGGTGGAAAAAGACAATAATGTACAGCTTGCTTGATGCTTGGTCTTAACCTCGTAATCTTCTTTGCATTTCATTCATGCAGCAGAACTGAAAAATGAAGCTGAGTGGCAATATTATTTTCTCAGTTGTTGGAGACTGAGCCTAATTCATAAATACACTTCAAGCATCCTCTTAAAAAATGCAAATCCTTACTTGGAGGATTTCCTTGTGCTTTATTGGCAAACTACCGAATACTTCCTAAAACACTCTGTTTTATCATTAATTTAATTGAAAGATTGACACAATTCACTGCTATGAATGATTTTCAATGAAATTCAATCAGTTACAGCATTGCTCTTTAATTTGCAGTGATGTGTTTGAAATGCCAGCCCCTTTGTGATGACAAATTAACATTTATTAATGTGGTAATAAATTAACATTTATCATTGAGTGAAACTATCATATAACGTATGCATTGCTCTTCCTATAAAAGTTGTTGAGGAGAAAGAGTTTAGAACCTCTGATTATGTATCAGTTTCTGTATTATATAATTCAAAACCACGCATTGTTGCTGCGTCACAGTGGTGCAGAAGAATATTGGGTATTGCTAGAACTTGGTTGATGTTGTAAATGACAGCTAACAAAGCAAATATTGGAATAGTTCCATGTGAAAATGTTCATACCTAGGAAACCCTGTCACATCATTTCTGTGCACACATTTATGTACATCTGCCTTCTCTTTCCTTCAATGTGGCCTCTTTCAAACAAATCTTTTGGTCTGTAATTTCTTTTGAGGATTCTGATGAGCATAGCAAATAACATAGCTCACATTTAATGATTGGACAAGTTTATACAGCAACAACACCATATTTTCATTTTTCTTTTGTTTCTACGTAAATTGCATTCAGGTCTTTCACTTGAGGAGCTACAACTTGTTCAGGGTCTGGAAATGTACGTAGCTTAGAAGGTTTCTGCAATGTGTTTTATTCTTGCTAAATCAGTACTGACTTTTACCCATGAGGAGGCTGTAGCCTAACTGACGTTTCTTGACTTAAGCAAGCATTTTTTCAATGCTGACTATTCTAAATTATTTCGTGATGTGTAAAGTGTTGGTGCTATTTGTTCCCTTTTATAAGTAAATTGAACATTCCTAACAGGAGGTACCAGGCATTTTTGTTAACCTTTTGAATTACTGAAATTGGCTGTACATCCCTGCTGTTGGTTTTCTGCCTGTTTAGCCAGTTTCTAATTCACAGAAAAAGGTTTCCCTCATCCATTATTAGTATTGTTAGGGGTCACAGGGATTGAATGACATCAACGGGAAGCATTCTGCTGGAGCTTTTTGAATCTCGTTATTTTAGATGATGCTCCTATATGTACATTGTAGCTTTATTTCTTTATTGTTTTTCTTTCTAATTTTTCAAAATGTTTAGTTAAAAATAATGGAGTTTTCAGCTATAAAGCATTATTTTTGTTATTTCTGAAGTTCAAGAAAGACAGAAATACATTTTATTGGGTTTTTTTAACTTTAGCTGATAATAGATTAGTCTTTTGTCATTCCAAAGTTTCTATTGTTGCATTGTTAGTAATATGAGGTCTTTTGTTACCTTCAGTGCTCCCCTAAATCACACCTCTCTGTGACATATGTAGTCATCATTTTGTGGTTTCATACTTGAATCAAAAGACCATGTTCCATCTGTTGTGAACAGCTTGCTTGGACACGTTGATGGCCTACAGGTGCACAATGGGATGACAGATGTCACGACTTTGTTAGCTTGTTTTTTTCTTTTTTTCTTGGAAATCTGCTTCCTCCCACTTACCTGCAGCCTTCACATCATCTCAGTGAGAGAAGACATCTCTGCATGTGGCTCCTCTGACAAAGACTTTGATTGGGATATAAAAATTCAGAAACAGTCTTCTCTGCCATCTCTTGGCCAGGGAATTTCTGGGTTTTGGTGTGTGTGAGAAATTGCCTATATACATAAAGAAGTTGTTTGTTTTAAAATAACCTTTACTAAAACAGTGAAAAATGGCAATAGATAGTTTTCATTACAGTGTACTTGTGTATACAACATAAAATGCAGTAAGTAATTACTCAGTGAAAAAAATAAATCTCTCAACAATATCTACCCATAAATACCTTTTTTGCAGTAAGGTGGAATATGAAGTTTAAAACAAATTAACTATTCCTGAATAAGTAATGTAAAATATTCTGATTATAAACCAAATGTATTTTTCTGATATAGCTTAATATATATATATATTAATATATATTCAAAGTAACATGTTTGAGTGTATTCTAGATTCATTCTGGACATGAGTATTCGTTCACCCATGAAGTTATTCGAGTGTATTTCCATGTTTAGATATTCTTTTCTCAGGCTTTACTTTATNAAGAAGTTGTTTGTTTTAAAATAACCTTTACTAAAACAGTGAAAAATGGCAATAGATAGTTTTCATTACAGTGTACTTGTGTATACAACATAAAATGCAGTAAGTAATTACTCAGTGAAAAAAATAAATCTCTCAACAATATCTACCCATAAATACCTTTTTTGCAGTAAGGTGGAATATGAAGTTTAAAACAAATTAACTATTCCTGAATAAGTAATGTAAAATATTCTGATTATAAACCAAATGTATTTTTCTGATATAGCTTAATATATATATATTAATATATATTCAAAGTAACATGTTTGAGTGTATTCTAGATTCATTCTGGACATGAGTATTCGTTCACCCATGAAGTTATTCGAGTGTATTTCCATGTTTAGATATTCTTTTCTCAGGCTTTACTTTATAAAGTCTGTTGGGAAACATCAGTCTGTAAGTTATCAAAGCTTTTCCAAAGTTTACTGGCAGAGATAATCCTCTTTTTGAAATACATTTTCCCAAAGACACAAGCTTCAAGTAGGCAGGTTTTATTTTGCTAGTGTTGACAAATGCATAATTGGCCATCATAGCAAAAAGATCCCACCCGCTAAATGAGTTGTGTTTGACATCTTTTTGTACAATAAGAATAGTTACTTATGGGGAGGGAGGAAAGAGCATGTAAATTGTTTTTTATTGGTTTGAAATTTCAGTCGGACAAATACTAGATTCTGTCACTGCTGCCTTTCTGCCTTGAATCAAGTTGGTTCTTTTGGCTCTGGTTTACACCTAGGTCCTTTCTGTTGAAGTATGTGGGAGCTCCCCCTAAATTTATTCAAAGTAGAATGAGGCCATAAGAGAGAGAAACGTCAGAATGCCTCTGCTAAGTGATTTCTTGTGATGCAGAATTCATTGCAGTGACCCATGCATGTTAATAATTCATCTTCAGTTGTGTTGAAAGCTTGATTATGAATTTGGGAAGCACTTTTGTAATGTTAGGGAAGAGAATAGTCACAATGTTTTTAAATACAGCTATTTCTACAAGAAAACAAAATTCTTTAGTCTAGAATTACTGGAAATTCACGGGGACTATGAAACTGTGAGATTAAAAGGGGGAGATTTTTTTCAACAGTACAGGAACTACTACGCATGTCTGACCTTTGAGATAATAACTGAGTCTTTTCAGCAGTATGAATGGATGAGGGAAAGACTGCATTAAGGCAATAACATTTGTTCAGTTTCGATTTTGCTGAGATAACAACCTGAGTATGTAACCCAAGACTGTACTGCATCATTACAGAAAACATCTGAAAGGACACTAATTTAGCAGGTTCTGACTTCCTTACTGCATTTTGGAAGTAGAAGAAAAATGAAAATACAAACACATGAGATAAACAGGAATATAAGCGTTTATTCCATTTTTGAAAGTTTTATTTAGCATAATAGCATCTAAATTAGATGTCGCAGTAGTTTAAACAAAGTCAGTTTACAGAGCTGTTGTGTAGGTAAATTAACTTCTGATGATTGTAAAGTTTAAAAAAGTTTACTGAACAAATTTATTTTTACCACCTTGAATGCTCTCTTGCGAAAGTAAGCTTATGTCAGATATTTTGAACAGTACAGTGAGGCTGCGTAAAATAGCAGAATAGCCAGAATAGTTCTGAAGAGAGATGGATGTCTTCTCTCATATAGAGGATTATACTCTGTATACGTGTGTCCAAAGCACACCATAAACAGCAGTATAGTGGAAGAGTGAATAAATGCCCTCGGGTTGTGCAGCCTTGTTTTGATTTGTCCTTGCTAAGACCTGTTTGCTCTTGGTGCCTTAATGGATTGCAGTGGTGGGTGGAATATGAATATGCGGTTATGTCTAGCAGTAGGGATCATGATCTGGAGAAATAGAATGGAGAAACACTATATTAATTTCATGTTACTTTCAGGCTTAAATGATAAGGTGCAAAAAATCTCTGTAAAACTTAAAACAGGCACAAGACAATAACAGAGCCAGTGACAACATCTGCAGAATTATTATGCAAGCAGACCTCACAAGGAAATTGATACACATTTTAAAAAAACGTGTATCTTATGAAGAGAGCTGTGAATTTCTAGGCCATGATACAGAATTAAACTGGGTCTGATGTATTTTTCATCTTCAGTTCATCCATCCAGATAGATGAACTACATACTAATAAAAACAGAGCAAACAGCAGTGGGCTGATGCACACGCACATTCATTCCCCTGTAAGTGTTGCAGAAGCAAGAAAAGACAGACTCTTAACATGGTTTTGCAGAGATTTAATCATGAATTTAAGTTCAGCTGCCTTCAGTGAGACGTGTGTTAATTTAACTTCATAGATGTTTTAAGTTGGTCATTGAATTGGACTATTTCTATAATATATATTTGTGGGAGTTCTTTCTATCAAGTTCTAATAGATAGCAAGTCCTTGTGAGCATTTACAAGGAAGCACAGGTGGTCTAAGCCACCAGTTAGACCAAAATTTGTTTTAATTGACAGTATATACATTGCAGAGTCTGCATAATCCACCTTGCAACAGATGACAAAGTTCTCATGAGTGTGTTCTCTCAGTAACACCTCAGGCAATATCAGTAAATCTAGTGGAATAGGCAGTAAAGCAGGAAATACGAACTTGGTGCACATGAAACATGCAGCTCTCTTACATGGAAAAAGCAAGAAGGCATATGATTTATTAAACCTGACCAAACAAAATAAGTAAAATACTGTATCTTTGAAGCATCAAGGGAGTTTCTGCAAAGAGTTGTGGAGAGATCTTTTTAATATTTTTTTAAGGAAAAAAGAAAACATTAATTTAAAAACCTAAGACAAAACCTTGTCTTGTTGGGGTGGGAGGCTGCAAAGCAAAGAGCAATAGTGGGTGAGTTAATGGCAAAAAAAGATTTGTTAGAGAGATGCTGACTTTGACTGAGACACATAAAAGGCCACCAGCCTGAATTTAAAAGCTCAACAAAACTTCTAAATGCCATCAGTGAAAAGCTGATAACTGTGGAATGGTGTTCAGAGTGTCAGCTGACCCAAGAGACCATTATTTTCACTGGCTTGACGACAGACTGTAATCCTAATGGTACCAGTCATATTCTATCAGATGGGACTTTTTATATGGCCCTCAGTGGCCTTCGTGAATAGGAACAGGCACTGTCTGGATTGCCATGTGCTGCATAAGTCTGCCTGAAACTACTTTTCTCTTCACGAACAACTCACCTTGTAATATAGAGAAAAATAGAATGTGAAATATCTTAAAGATATAAAAAGAAAATTAGGAAACTTAAAATGCCTTGAGAAATAAAGTGTTGAAGGTGATGCCTGCATCTTCAGATGTAATATGCTTAGGGGAAATTTTTTTGTGTTTTGCTTTCAACAGGGAGAGGAGTGGATCTTTCTCCATATTAAGGATATAATTTTTGTCATGGAAAATTAGCTTCAAGCCAGAGTGGCATGAGCTAGCAATTATTGGCAAATAACTAAACCTATCAGGCACTGAAATGTGATCTACAACTTGAGAATAGTCTTCAGTCATGCTGTGAGGACACCTGACCTTTATAGCTTGTGTCTGTCTGCTTTCTTGTCTTACTCAGAGAAATTAGCTTTTAATCAGACATTATATAGTCTGTTAGACATGGTGCCATCTTCTGATTGTTTTGAAAACAACTCATGATTCAAAAACCTGTACATGAGAACCTCAGTGACATAGTTTAGTGGTGAACATGAAAGTCCTGGGGTAAAGGTTGGATGTGGTGATCTTAAAGGTCTTCTCCAACCTAATTGATTCTATGAGGAAAAACTAATTCTCAAGACTTCCTGTGGAAAGTCATAGAATCATAGAATCTTAGAATAGTTAGGGTTGGAAAGGACCTTAAGGTCATCTAGTTCCAATCCCCCTGCCGTAAGCAGGGACACCTCACACTAAACCATGCCACCACCCAAGGCTTCATCCAATCTGGCCTTGAACACTGCCAGGGAGGGAACACTCACAACCTCCCTGGCTAACCCATTCCAGTGCCTCACCACCCTCACAGGAAAGAATTTCTTCCTTATATCCAATCTAAACCTCCCCTGTTTCAGTTTGAACCCGTTACCCCTTGTCCTGTCACTACAGTCTCTAATGAAGAGCCCCTCCACAGCATCCTACAGACCCCCTTCAGATACTGGAAGGCTGCTATGAGGTCTCCATGCAGTCTTCTCTTCCCCAGGCTGAGCAGCCCCAACTTTCCCAGCCTGTCTTCGTATGGGAGATGCTCCGGTCCCCTGATCATCCTCATGGCCCTCCTCTGGACTTGTTCCAACAGCTCCATGTCCTTTTTATGTTGAGGACACCAGAACTGCACACAATACTCCAGGTGAGGTCTCATGAGAGCAGAGTAGAGGGGCAGGATCACCTCCTTTGACCTGCTGGTCACATCGTGTTTGTTCATAATGTTCACTGAATCTTCAACTTCTGTCACCTTGTTTAACATTTTAGTTGAATATAGAAACAATATGAATGCCAAGATTTTGTCCTGTGATGATTAAAAGTAGGAAAACATAAGAACAATAATTTTGATTTTGGGACACCTGAATTTTTTTAATAATGTGTTTATTTCACTGCTAATGAAACATCAGATTTGTTTTCAGATGTACGTAGTCAGAATTCAAATAAATCTATAAAAATTGTTTTTCCTGGGAAGTTAAAAGGCATTGAAATAGCCAAATGTACAAACAGAAAAGGAAGAAAAATAAACTGAAAAGTAGAATCTGTGATCATTCGTCAAGAATCCAAAGTAAAACATGAGAATGAAGAGGAAATGAAGGACTAAAAATAAAAAGATGGCTAGAATGGTAAATGGCAGAATAACAGGATTTATTAAGTACTGTTGATTTTTACGGATTTGGTCATAAAATCTTGTTATTTTGAATCTCCAAAAGTTTGGATTCATCTTGTAATAACTAAGTAAATGATTCTATAAAAATGAAGGAATCGTAAGCATATAATGAGAAGTGAATTTCGAAAACAATTAGGATTTATAGCATATGTTTTCAAAAGAGCTCAACACCCTTCTGAAAGCCAGATTTACCAAAGAACTTTTTATGCTGGGCAGTGAGACCTTTTGAAATTGTGTGTGCAGATGTGTATACTGTTGTGGTTCAAGCCTAGCTGGCAACCCAGAACCATGCAGCCACTCACTCACTGCCCCCTCCTCTTCCCCCCACTCCGAGAGGTGTGGGGAGCAGAATCAAAAGAATGTAACTCCCATGGGTTGAGATAAGAACACTCCAGTAACTAAGGTATAACACAAATCACTACTGCTACCACCAATAATAATAATGATAAGGGAAATAACAAGAGAAGAGAATACAACTGCTCACCACCCGCCAGCCAATACCCAGCCCAGCCGAGCAGATCTAGCCCTTCCAGTAATTGCCCCCAGTTTATATACTGAGCATGACATGCTGTGGTGTGGAATACCTCTTTGGCTAGTTTGGGTCAGGTGTCCTGTCTCTGCTTCCTTCCGACTTCCCCTCCTCCCTGGCAGAGCATGAGACTCAGAAAATCTTTGGTCACAGTAAACGTTACTGAGCAGCAACTAAAACCATTGGTGTTATCAGTGCTGTTCCCAGGCTGAAAGTCAAAGCCACAGCACTGCACCAGTTACTAAGAAGGAGAAAAGTGACTGCCACTGCTGAACCCAGGACATATGCATAGCACTTGAAACTCAGGGACTCATCTCTTTGGAGAACCGGACCAAATGACTGAAATTCACATATTGAATTTGGTTTGGGTTTTTACTGCAATTAATACACTTTTACAGAAGACAGTAGAGCCAGAAATCAGCAGTTTTCATGTTATTTTAAAATTGAGTAGAGAAAAGGGAAAAGCAGTCAGTTAGGGCAAACGTGTAGTTAAACTTTGAGTATGGTTATCACTTTAGTAGCTGGTATCTGTTCATAGAAGCTCTGTATAGAAATGTAATTTCTCTGGCAAGCCTGAGCCCTCAACAAATAAGTTGAACTGCTTCATCAGCTCTTGCCTCTCATTGTATGTGGTACAGTAACACAAGGAATGAGGAAGAACTTTGCTTGGATCTTTCAATTAGAAAGGAGAATCTTTCAATTAGAAAGGACTTAGGAAGAACAGTGTTGTAATTAAATCTGTTTCCTACTCTACCTTATTTTTAATTTGTTCATTCCCTGTGTTTTACAGTGAAGTCTAGAGATCCTTACTTTAGAGGCTTGAGTGGAAGAATGCGTTCCTCTGCATTAACTTCTGCACTGGGAGTGGTGTGTCCTGTTGGAAGAGTTCACTGCAGGAGTGAATCAGAAAAAGAGACAAACATTATACAAATCAGTTATATGGTCTCTGAGCTTAGACTGCACATTTACTGCATTTAGGGCATTTTAATACACTAGTGAATTAGGTGCAGATAAATGATGGAGAACTCCCTTCCCTTCTTCCACCCTCTTCCCCGCTCCCCACCCCCATCTTTTTAGTATTTTATTGATTACTAATTATTTTAGGGGCGTTATTGCCAATGCTGCAGTGGGTCTTCTCAGATGCCTGATGATGTGTTGAGTGACTGCAAACCTGTGATTAGAGAATAAATCAAGCCCTTTGTGCTGTTATGATAGAGGTTATATTCAATATTAAATGCAAGAGATGGCCACTTCCTTTTCCATTTGTTTAAATGTATAAATAAATGATATGCTTGATTTCTGTTGTTTGGATGCAAGTCTACTTAACTGGGACATTTTGGGAAGAAATCATTGGAGTTTGCCCTTTCATGTGAAATTCAATGTTAAGTATACATTCAATTGGAAGTCCAGGAACCACAAATGTATTTAAGAAACTTGATACTTTTGGAGTCCTGTAAGAAAGTTCAATTAAATATGCTTTTAATAACTTTGTTAGAACATTTCTAGTCATTGGCAAATTTTAAGAACATTACACTCCATTTCAAATTCCATAACAAAGCATAATTCTGTATAAGAAGTAGAATGCACTGGGTCCTAATTGTTCTTGAAAATACTAAATTTCTGTTCCTGTATTTTAAAATAGCAGTATAACTACTTTGTTTTACTGAAATGAAAGGTTGAAACCCCAGATCTCAATAAATATCATTTGAATTGTGACCTTTAATGGCAGCTGGAAGAGTTCAGACATTTTATCTGGCATTGGCAATTGAAAGGTGTTCTCCAGATTCTTGCTCTCAGTTGCACTGAAATCTCTACTACCTGATGACCAGTTTTATTTGTGTGATAAATTAAATATGGTAATTTTGCTCTTTTAGCAGATTCATGTGTTTACTCCGTTTGTCATAATAATTAAGGTTAGGAGCAGTCTGTAGTGTTGCAAAGGAAGGAATTTTGTATTTTTCCCTTATTATTTAAAATGCTTAAAGTTCTGGGGAAGTCAGTGCAAGATTAGATAAAGGAGCTGACTGAGAGAATTTCTTACTTCCTCCTCTCTCTTCTTCTCGTTTTCTGGTGGCCTGACAAGATTTTGGGATATGATTTTTATCTTGAATCTCAGATATTCCTTCTATTGGCTTTGTGTATTTCCTCTCAGTGTATACTTCCTGGCTCACCCATTCTTCTGTTCTTCATTGATATCACAAGTGAGACCTCACCTGGAGTATTGTGTGTAGTTCTGGTGTCCTCAACACAAAAAGGACATGGAGCTGTTGGAACAAGGCCAGTGGAGGGCCACGAAGATGATCGGGGGCTGGAGCATCTCCCATATGAAGACAGGCTGAGAAAGTTGAGGCTGTTCAGCCTGGGCAAGAGAAGGCTGCGTGGAGACTTCATAGCAGCCTTCCAATATCTGAAGAGGGCCTATAGGGATGCTGGGGAGGGGCTCTTCATTAGGGACTGTAGTGACAGGACAAGGGGTAACGGGTTCAAACTTAAACAGGAGAGGTTTAGATTGGATCTAAGGAAGAAATTCTTTCCTGTGAGGGTGGTGAGGCACTGGAATGGGTTGGCCAGAGAAGTTGTTGAGTGTTCCATCCGTGGCAGTGTTCAAGGCCAGATTGGATGAAGCCTTGGGTGGTGGCATGGTTTAGTGTGAGGTGTCCCTGCTTATGGCAGGGGGATTGGAACTAGATGATGTGAAGGTCCTTTCCAACTCTTAACTATTCTATGATTCTGTATGATTTGTTCTGCTTTTTTTCCTCCAAAATATGCCATTAAATATGCCACTTTAAATGGTTAAAATGGTAGTGGACTGAACTCCTTTCCACATAAAATGTCAGCTCAGCTTTCCTTACCTGTCTGTTCACTCTTCTAGACAAGTAGGGCTAGAGGCTTGGGTTGACTGGATGCCATTTTGGTCTGACTCACCAGTGGATGGTAAAATAGACACCTTCAAAATGTCTTAAGTGCAGTACTTAAAAATAGAAGTCCAAGGATCTTGGAGCAGTGGTGTAAAATCAAGCCTTCCCTTTTAATCAGTAAAACAGGGTTATAATCGTAAGGCTATTTTCTAATTCACCTCATTCAGCCACTTTTCCTTAGACTGAACAGATTATAATTGAGATGTATTGGTAGGTATTGATGTACATTTATGACTGTGAAAGCAGTTGGTTCAAGGTAATTCTTGATACTTGCTTTTTGTTGAGCCATCTCTCCACTTAAATGGCATATTACTGTTTCATCTCTAAGTGGTAAGTGTTCCAGATCATGTCTACAAGGATCACATTTACCATTCTGTGTACCATAAGGGCACCTGCAGATGCAATGCAATGATCTCATGGGAGTGCTACACTGAAAAAAAAAAAAAAATCCCACCCTGTTCTTCCAGAATGAAAATGGAAAGAATTTCTCCTGGAAAGTGGCAGCTGCATTCTGACATGAATGTAATGGGAGCAACTGAAAGCTTTATGGTGTGTAACTGTGACACTGCATTCCAACATAAGCTTCTCTCTACCCTTCTTCCAACCAATAAACTATTCTTCCTCTCTTTTCACTCTCACCCCTCCTAATCTTCTTCTGTTTATATTCTTTAATCATAATAGCAACAAATTCATCCCTGCCGGTATTATCACACCATTGCAAATTTTGGCCGTCGTCTTTGGCACTTCTCTTGTGGATGGAATGATATTGCCCCTTTTGATGGGGCTTAATACTCTATGTAAAATACTGCTCTGTCAATGAATATTTTCTCTATTAAACTATTTTCAGTCCAACAATAAGATACAGATTTTTGAGAGAACAGTTTTCTCATCATTACCTTAACCCATAAAAAACCTTGCTTCCCCTCTTTCCTTCTTCCTTTCCTCTTTTTCTCCTTTCTTTCTTCCTTTCTTCTCTCCTTTCTTTATCCAAACATTTTGGGCAAGTCTTCAGTTACCCAAATATTTGTAGTACAGGGTAATTTGCATTTCAGCCCTGTGAGACTTGTAAATGTAATGAACGGTCTGTGCGTTTTAATATTTTTTATATTTTTAATAATTCACAAATAGTTCAGTGTGTAGGTCTGGCCTGTTGAGAAGTTGTTTGTAGTGTCTGTAGAGAGCACTTCTGAGCTCTAGACATTTGTATGCTTAGCATAATTTTGGGCTTCATCTGGAAATATTCAAGGAGTACTTTTTACTGGAAAATATCTCAAGTAATGTGAAACAAAAGATAGTTCTTTCCTGTGCTGTGGCCCGCTTGTAAGGTGAGGTATGGATGGTCCCCATCCTGTTGCCATTAAACAGGTTTCATCATCGAAGTCAGGTACTGAGGAAGATAACTGACAACCATTTGAAAGGTGTGATTGAAAGCACATTGATTTCAAAGTTATTTGCCAAAGGTTGCGCTTTACTTCTCAATCCAAGAGGCTATTCTGTAACTACCATGATGAGTGTTTTACAGTAGCTATGGTCTTCATCTGTCTATTCAAGAGCAAATAAGAGAATCTTGATATCTAGAGCTGGGAATATTGTGCTTTTGGTGAGTTCTACATGGGCTGTAGGCTGTCATTTCATAATTGAAAAAAAAGAATCCTTTAATCAGAATTTATTCATGGGGCAGAATTAAGGCCTGTTATATTAGTGGAAATTTTGCCACTAGTTTCAGCAAGAGCAAGGTCACACACCCATTCCACAGTAGGTGGAATCATAGAGAACCAGAAGCATTCCGTAGAATATCAGACACTCTGCAGTCTCATTAGGGCTCTTTTTGGTTACTCTGCTTGTGACCGCTATTGTCAAAGATGATTTCTTAGTTTCAGCTTAGCAGCTGAAGCTAGATGCTGCCAAGATTTCCATGGCTTTTACTTTCTTGCTAATGAAAGATTTATCCTGAGTTATTTTCATCCAATTTTACTTCTTCTGTAATTAAACTCTGCAGAAGAAGTTTTAATATACTCCTAATAATATTACACAAAGTGAATACTGTAGAAACCTGATTGCACTTCACGTTTTAAAAAGATTCTTTATATGACTGGTCCAAAGAGTTAGGACACAGGATTCCAACATTCAAGGCACAAAATCAAATTTGTGCTAAGTCAGTGGAAAGTTGCCTTAAAGTAGACATAAATTCAGTCACACCTCACTTTGGTGCAAATGACACTCAGGTCTGCATACCGAAAGATGTAATCATTGTGCCCAGCACTGTGTTCGTCGTTACACTGAAGACTACAGTATGAAACGTGTTTTAAAAAATTCTAGTCCTTGAATTTTGTTTCCATCCAGGTGGAACTGCTAGGAAGCACTGGAGGCTTGGGACATTAAAGATGTACTTCAAATAAAACTGGATAATGTATGTTAAATAAGGAAGGTGACAGGATATGGAAAATCCTTGTAATCACTGTAGAGCATTTTAAACAGATGAGGATATTGCCTGCTATTTATATCATCAGGTAGAAGAAAATAATAAAAAAATAAACCCAAGTTTTCAATTTTAACATAGTGGGTCAGATTCAGACGTTGAAGGAGGTGTAGTTTGTATGATAATATTGGATATATTAAATGTAAGGAACTGTAAGTGACTGTGAGTGATAAATGGACAGACTGGATCAAAGTTGATTTTTAAAATAGTGTGAGCGGGTATATTAACTTTTATTTTCAAGGCATCCTACTAATTGCTTTTTTCTGCTAAATTCTTGTCTTCTTTTTACCACACAGTATAAGCAAAGCTGTGCTAGATACAGATCTGGGTTAAGGAGACTACGGTGCTGACAAAAAAATTGGACATAGTTCTGTTGGTTTATTCAAGGGGGTCCTGGCATTTTCCATCAGCTGGGAACTTGGGTTTTATTGTTTTCCTGGCATTGAATAGCATCAGCTAAAAGTTAACATCTACTTATGTCTTAAGCTATTCCTGTCTTCTTTTTCCAGGATAGTCTGTAGAAGCGCAGCAAAGGATGGCTGCCTGTGAGGTGCTTCAGTATATTAATTTTGCTTCTGTATTTCATTAGTAAGGAATAGTGTGGCTATTTGTAGCTAGTGTATGTGCTACAGTTGAAAGAATACCTTCAACTAGCTTGTCCCAGAAATGGAGACATACCTTGGGCAAAGATTATACCAGGGGCAGAGTATGAAAGCAGGACATGCTCCTGAAGGGTTTTTTTATATTTCTCTGATTAAGTCATGAAAAATAAGGAAAAGATTTGGCATTGTAAGTGAGCCTGTAGAGTGGGGAAAGATAAAAATTCAATTTGTTGTGATCCATTGTATTGCATTTGAATACTTCAGAAGAAAGGTACAAGAAAATTGTGGTTGGGAAATTAAAAGCCAGGGTACACAAAAAGAAATTTCCCCTTAAATGTCATTAGCTGTTTCTTAGCTCACATATTTATGTGCTATTTACAAATAGTGACTTTGTCTCATATCACTGTGGACAGCATTGTCCATAAAGCTTTTTAATCCTGTTAAAATCATTCTTAGTATGATGTTATATTTTGCAGCAGTTAATACACTGGGGTTTTGAAGATCATGCATATCTTCACAAGATGAATATCAGTGTGTCCTGTATCTTTTATTACCCTGTATCTTGAACGAAATTAATGCTGTGAAATGTTTGGAAATAATGCATTTCTGAGGTCTTTGGGAAGTTTGGTATGTATGCTGTTAGAGAAACCTTCTGTGGAATGTATATGGAAGTAGATAATGCAAGTATACTGTTTCCTACAGAACCAGTATAGCTGAACTGTGTATGTATGTCCAGATAGAAATAGCCAAAAACATTGGATATATGGTGGTTTATGTTACCCTGAATCCAGCTTATTGTAGTCTCCAAAATTCCTCCATTTGTAATACAAAGCAGTGGAGACATATCAATATTGACCAGCTCCTTAAGGTCAGTAACAGTCATGAAATCATATAGAGTTGAGAAAGGGTCTGTGTGGGGTATACCTGCAGTCACAGAATTGAATTGAAATGAACTATTGAACTGAATCCCAATCTGTTAGACTATGCTTTAAATAATTTTAACTATAAAAGCATGAAATTAAATATAAACAAAGGAGAATACATGAAATGCCAAAAGGTAGAGACATCCCTGACATCAGGCAAATATAAATGGGTAACAGCACTCAAACAAGAAAAAATAGCGCTTGTCACACAGCCAACCTGAGCTTAGGATGTGATGCAACACAATATTAAGGCAACATCATTTTCTTAAAAGTATGTTAGGAATTTCTAGTTACTTTGCTTTGCAGATCTTGAGAGGAGACATTGATTAGAGCTTGGCTACCACTTCTCCCCTGCCTCAGCTTTTGCTGACTGTGCTCTAGTTTGACCTTTGAGTGCCTCAGTTTGACAATCTGGCCAAGGAATGAAAGTGAGAAGGTTGAGAAGAAAACCATAGCAGCAGAGCACTTTAAGGAGGCAGCCTTCTCTGTTGTACACATATTGTAAGAATTAACAGCCTGGGTGTGCAGGAGGGACTAAAAAATGTTATCTTCATATTCTTTGTACTTAGTGTTTCTTACACATCTCATTTGCACATGAGGTTTAAGAAATGCCTGCTTTTCTCACTGCATGTGTGTAGTAACAAAGTATACAGTACAGTCTTCCTCAGTGATTTTGTGAAGATGAATGACACATGTCGCTGTCAGTAGAACTCCTGCATTTTAGTTTGGCATGATATAGTTTATAGGACAGAAAAGCGTAAGTACTATCAAGCAAGGTAATTTCTAGCCAGCTGTGTTCACGAAGGAAGAATTCAGACTGAAATAAACAGAAAGGCTAGGAAGGCTAAGCATACCTTAGCTCATTTAAGCTCATTAAACAGTGAATGTATATAGGAGTCTATCCTATAAACATTAAAAGAAGTAAATACAAGGAAAAATAGAATTATCATGCAATTATGTATGTTATATCAAAATGCAATACGTATAAAGGATCAGAACAATCTAAATAAATTTGGAAATTTGGAACTCGTTTCTAGATATGAAAATATTAAGTCTGAAGTAACCATCCAAATAAGTAGCAGCAGGAAAACTATATATTTTTTAATGACTATGAATAGCTAATGTAAAGGACTGTAAGAAAAGGAGAGTACATTTTGTATGGTTGCTGTACGTTTTGCACTATCTATAATTATATAAGTTCAGATATTTAAGTTATATATTGCAAATATTACTCATATACATATATGTATGAAATTTAATTATTAGTATGAAGTAAAAAGGAAGTATAAAGTATGTCTTACATTTCAGTGCCTGAAATCTTTCTTGCAGATTTTCCCTTAGTTGTTCAAGAATTATTTTTTACTCTGTCTTGAGGTGTAGCTTCTATGGCTTCTGTTTCCTTCCTTGAAAGCAGTAAAGACTGACCACTGGTTGACAGTACATAGAGTGTTCCCCATACTACTGAAAATCTTCGAGATGCCAACTGGTGTGTTATTTTCACAATAAATTCATAAAAGATTTGAAATCACAAAGGAACTCTCCATTCAGCACTGATCTCTGTGTAGGGGTTCTTTTTTTGACAGCATTTTCTATTAGCTGAAAAATCCTATTTATGTACACATATGGACTTAGTCACCAGTTATTCTTTACCTGCTGAGCATCTGACTAATAATCACTTGATAACAGAAGGAAAGATCTGTATATGATTGCCAGGGGTGACATACAAGCTTACTTAGAAGCACAGAATCATAAGATGGTTTAGGTTGACAGGGACCTTAAAGCTCATCTAGTTCCAAACCCCTCTTCCACAGGCAGGGACATCTTACTAGACCAAGTTGCTCAAAGCCCCATCCAACCTGGCAGAATCAATTATTATAGAATCGTAGAATCACAGAATAGTTAGGGTTGGAAAACACCTTAAGGTCATCTAGTTCCAACCCCCCTGCCATAAGCAGGGACACCTCACACTAAACCATGCCACCACCCAAGGCTTCATCCAATCTGGCCTTGAACACTACCAGGGATGGAACACTCACAACTTCCCTGGCCAACCCATTCCAGTGCCTCACCACCCTAACAGGAAAGAATTTCTTCCTTATATCCAATCTAAACCTCTCCTGTTTAAGTTTGAACCCATTACCCCTTGTCCTGTCACTACAGTCCCTAATGAAGAGCCCCTCCCCAGCATCCCTATAGGCCCCCTTCAGATACTGGAAGNACCCATTACCCCTTGTCCTGTCACTACAGTCCCTAATGAAGAGGCCCTCCCCAGCATCCCTATAGGCCCCCTTCAGATACTGGAAGTCTACTATGAGGTCTCCATGCAGCCTTCTCTTGCCCAGGCTGAATAGCCCCAACTCTCTCAGCCTGTCTTCGTATGGGAGATGCTCCGGTCCCCCAGTCATCTTTGTGGCCCTCCTGTGGACTTGTTCCAACAGTTCCATGTCCTTTTTATGTTGAGGACACCAGAACTGCACACAATACTCCAGGTGAGGTCTCACGAGAGCAGAGTAGAGGGGCAGAATCACCTCCNCTCCGGTCCCCCAGTCATCTTTGTGGCCCTCCTGTGGACTTGTTCCAACAGTTCCATGTCCTTTTTATGTTGAGGACACCAGAACTGCACACAATACTCCAGGTGAGGTCTCACGAGAGCAGAGTAGAGGGGCAGGATCAACTCCTTCGACCTGCTGGTCACGCTCCTTTGGATGCAGCCCAGGATACAGTTGGCTTTCTGGGCTGCAAGCACACACATTGAAGCTGGCACATGCTCATTTTCTCATCAACCACCACCCCCAAGTCCTTCCCTGCAGGGCTGCTCTGAATCTCTTCTTTGCCCAACCTGTAGCTGTGCCCAGGATTGCTCCGACCCAGGTGTAGGACCTTGCACTTGGCATGGTTAAACTTCATGAGGTTGTCATCAGCCCACCTCACAAGCGTGTCCAGGTCCCTCTGGATGGCATTCCTTCCCTCCAGCGTATCCACCAAACCACTCAGCTTGGTGTCATCGGCAAATTTGCTGAGTGCGCACTCAATCCCACTGTCCATGTCAGCGACAAAGATTTTGAACAAGACCGGTCCCAACACCAATCCCTGAAGGACAATGCTCATCAAGTGTCACTGTATAGTAGCAAAACCTACTCATATCCTCCTAGTGCCAGATATTATTGCTTCACACACATCTTCTCATAAGAGGAGTTCCTGGTGTGCACTATTTTCTAACCTGTTGCCAGACATCATCTGGGAGTGTTCTAGGTGGGTTTGGCCAAAATCATATCAGAGAACATACTAAAAAGTTTTAGTTTGGGAGCCTAGGTCTTAGCCAATTTTAGTTCACCAGTACTGAGGCTACAATGCAAATTGGAAGCCACAATCACAGGTGATGAAATATTTTCTATTGGTTTTCAGAGGTTTTTCTTTCAGAGGCATTCAGAGGTAAATAATCATGCAGGAGAATCAGTTATGAATGCCTTTGATATGATAAAGCTTAGGTTATTTCTGTACTGATAACATAAAAAAAAAAACCCAGCTATATTCTTCTTTGGGCCATAGCTCAGCTGTATGCATGTAAGCATACTTATATTGTACTATACTATGTTATGTGTAATTAGTGACTGAGCAATGTGAATGGGCAAGTCCAGAAAGTCCTGCTCTGGTGAGAGGAAAGCTGAAGCCAACATTGCCTGTTTTTTCCTGTGCATTTTCTTGGAAATGTACTCAGCACAGCTGTGGTAATAAAGCAGGGAATACTTCCCTGACCCTCCTTTTGCCTGCAGCTTTCTGCATACTGAGTAAAAGAAATTGTGATGCATGTGTCATTCCGTGTCAAGGGCAGACTGTAGATTACCATTAAGTGTATCATTATGTTATCTTTGAAAAATTTACTGGGTTTCACCTGACAGATAATAGCTTTTCTTCTGCCAACACAACAGAGGAATAACAAACTAATATATGGAATGAACTATATATATATCAAAGAAGTGTTACTCTTGACAGAGAAACAGCTTTTGCTTTTCATAGAGTTTTGAAGGAATTTTAAACAAAACTTCCTCACACATTTTCTTTCAAGCCCTTGAATTTGCAATCATGCCCATAATGATGCTGTTGCTGTGGAGCAGGGTATTTGGCCACAGGGTCTACAGGCGAGTTGCAGAACTGTGCTTGGATGCTTCTTTACTGAGCATCGGTTGGTGCAATGAGTCAGTTATAAAATGTAATAGATTGCTTCCTTCTGCCTGCTGATCTGATCTCTGGATTTCTCATGGGCTCTGAGTTGCATAACCAGCACAGGATCTGAGGCTTATGTTTTTTTTATTGGTGCCGATGAATGCATTTCATCTCTTTCAGTAGAAGGCACTAGTGAAAAATACTACTGTGGGGGCTTTTTTAGGTTTTTCTGATTCGCATACTTTTAGTGTTTTTATAAGGAAAACATATAAACATTTTACAAAAGTCCTTTGCTGGTGTGGTTGAGACTATTAAATTGTGCAGTGATAAATAACAATTTATTACATATTTAATTGTTTGGCTTTTTGTACTCTGTTCTCATTTTGAAAAAAACTTCCAGCTGTGTCTACAAATCCAAAAACATGTTGACATAACCATTATCTAGTGGAGACCTGAAAGTACTCAGTTGTCATGTTATCGTCTTGTTTTAGATAGATTAAAAGCTGAATAGAAAACCCAGATGTACAGGAATGTATGTGTTTTTCATGTAGGTAGTTTGGAGGAAGCCTTTTTTCTGTTCTTTAAGTGAAGTAGTGATCACATGAGTGAATCGTATTCATTTTAGGATCCTGCCTGAACAAATCTTCTTGGTCAGTGCCAAGCTTTTAGTGAATGGCCATTTAATATTCCTTGCTTTGAGGGCTAACTTTGCTGTGAAATCGGTAATTTCTCTTTCCTCTGTGTTGTAAAATTTACTGTGCCAATCATACATACTTGAAGTTGTTGATCTGATCACTCTAGATATCAAAGTATATGAACAGTGACAAAAGTGAAACTCCAAAAGTCCCCACACCTTCCTGCTGTGGTGTGTGTTGGAGCAATAAAGAGCAGAACATATTTGGCTTCTAGGAAGGCTTGCTCTCTGAACATATGCTCAGGCCATGCCTTACTCATTTTTTCAGTGATGATACATATATGCAACTGGACCAGGGAATAGGAGCTCCCCTGGCACCCACATCAAATAATGTGAAGAGCTTGAAGATAATATTACCCTTTGTTGTTAAAATAATCTACAACTTCTGAAGCACTGCATTTGTGTTAGAGTCCCTTGAACCATTCAGGTCTTGAGTCCTATGTAGTTTAAAGAGTTAAAAATTAATGATGAAAATAGAAGCAGCTGTCTGGTGAGTAACCCAAAGGACATATATTGCTTAACCATTGAACTTTAATGTAAGCGTCATCCTGAGTGTTGAAATCTTGCAATTTAATAGCATGTTAAATAAATAACAGTTAAGTTGAATGACGGTTTTACAAGTGCTGCTTATTGTCACAACAATCAACAGTGACAATTCCAATATAAAGTCAGAATACATGTACTGTTTTTAGTGGGTTGACCAAAGCATAGCAGGGATAGGTAATACTACCCACAGCTCTCAGCGACTCCTGGACATAGGGCATGTTTGCCTTCAGGAAAGTCACTGATCAATTTTCATTACACCCTGGATCTACTCAAGTTGCTGTGACTTGTGTCTCTAGTTGCTCAGCTCTTTTTCCCATGTGCTTAACCAGTAAAAATGATTGGACTTTGACTAAAGGTCACTTAAACCAGATGAATCTGGATGTTTCTCTCTAGTTACATGTATTTTTTTCTTGTATTTTGAGTGATTGTTATCACAGGAAACTTCTATTGTTAATTTTGAGAAGGGTTTCCAGAAATAAAGGGGTCATTAATCTTTGCACATTACTTAATGGTGTATACCATGGCATTCACACGTGTGACAATACGTAGTGCTTATGAGATAGGCACTGTCCTCCATCTTCAGAATTACTGCTGTTATAATATTCCTGAAAATTGTAGCTTCAGTATAATTCTGTGCCACCTACCTGATTTCAGCTAGTTGAAAACGTATGGCAATAAGATCCTGGCATTTGAAAAGTAAAAAAAAATATTAACTGGTGTTGAGCATTTGAATCTTATTCATTTCCTTCCTGTGTACTTCTACTTCATTTATTTGAAGACACAAATATGATGTACTTTTTTATGAACATGTATGTCATTATAATAAAATAGGTAAAATCTGGTTTATCTGCAGTTGTGTTGCAAAGAAGTTGATCTACATCTTTAAGCAATTCTGCAGTCAAGTGTACATTTCAAAATCCTGCCTCAGAAATCTAGCAGTAAACTAAAAAATAAGAAGTGCTTGTAAAATAGAAATTTTAAATTTCTCTGTTGTCTGCAAAAGATTAAAGAAAGTAAGAAATTAAATAAAGTCAATAAAATCAACCACTCTCTTACAACATCTTTTAAATGTGTGTGCCATTAAAAAATGCAGGAATGCACAGGGCATTGTAACAGCTTTCTTGCTTTGTCCTTTTTCCTCCCAGGTTTAGCAACTTTCCCCAGTGGTTAGTACAGCACTCCAAGCAACTAATCCTGTATAAACTGTAATGTCAAAGGAATAATGTGTGCCTGGGAACGCAGGTCAAATCTGCTTTAGATCACAACAGTTTGAGTTCAGCTCCTAGCTGAAATATCACAAAACTACCATATAATTTAGTGCAAGACTTGCATTCCTATGCTTCAGCTGGTGGTTGCCTTTAATGAAAAGAGGCCTGGGGTTGGTTTCCCTGCGAATGTATTTGTCATTGTCTAAAACCAAAGTGGTGTCAGCCGGGACATAGAAGGATTTCTTAAAATAGTTGTGTAGTCGATATAAATAGCACTTTCAAATTCTGCTTTAAAATACTGTATGAAGTACAGTATGGCAAGTTACTGATGATGTATCCTATCCTCTGTCCTCTCTGCCTGGCTGAACACAGTGACTGAAGGGGTAGGGGATGATGGTGACAAGTTTTTGCCTGGTGCAGCAGGCACTTCTCCCTGAATCCCCATCTCCCCAGGTTCTCTCACACAACAGGCAGAAGGCTCTGCAAGTGGAATTGAACAGTAATGAGGACAGTTGTTCATCCAGCTTGAAGGTGTCACCAAGGCTAAGTTGGCCTTCAAAGCTGCTTCCATAAAGAAAAAAGGACAGGTCATTGTCATGGGAGACTGCCTACTGCAGGGAACAGAAGGCCCAACATGCAGACCAGACCCATTTCTTGGGGATGTCCTCTGCTTCCCTGGGGCCTTGGTTAAAGATGTGAAGACAAAGCTTCCCACTGTTGGCCCTCAGATTATTATTCATTTTTGATTTTTCAGGCAGGCAGTGGTGAAAGTGGGACAAGTCCAAGGGCGATCAGTAGAGACTTCAGAACCTTGGGATGACAAGTTAAGGGATCAGGTAGCATGCCCTGCCTTCAACAGGGTAGCTGTGGAGCCCCGTGGTGCTGCACACAAGTAGCATACATCAGTTGAGCTTCATCAGAGTCAAGACAATTGTTTTAAAACATTTTTTACAAAAATACTAATCTAATTTGCACAATGCATAGGTTTCAAGGCTGTGTGGTTCTGGGCATGTTAAGGACCTTCCTGCTCATTGCAGGGGGGTTGGACTAAGCAACCTTTGAAGGTTGCTTCCAATCCAACCCATTCGATGATAAGTACAGTAAGCAGACATATCCAGCAAAGCACAGCAATTTATGCCTGATTATCTGCAAATGCAGTATCCAGCATCTCTCTTGCTTTACTTGCTTGATGCGTCTGTTAGATAGTGTGGTTGTGTATCGTTGAGGGGTTTTCCTATGTGATTTCTTGCAATATGTTTTTACTTCTAGAAAAAAGTGGCATGTATCCTTCTAAAACATACATTTAACCTCAACATTGATATTTAATTGAAAATAAGTGTATTAATTCACTTTTAGTTAGTGTGGGGGGCTTTTAATTAATGTGCTATTTTAAGGCTACAGTGCATTCTATTATCATAACATAAAATAATTACCAGCTTTAGAATGTCTGTTTCATTTTAAAGTACAAAATGCAATATTGTGCACCACTGTACACATCTCAGTGAAGGGGCTATGTGCTTAGACTCTTGTTCTGACCAAGTTTAGCTATATTGAACTGCAAATTGAAAACCCCATGTGTTGTCAAACTGTAAAGCTACCATCACAGCGGCTGATGCTTTTGAATTTGTGTAGTTGTTTGAGTTAGAGAAAACAATTTACCAGGTGAAACAGAGCCATGTGCTTTTGCTGGCATAAGAAATCTGCTGGGATTGAAGGGGCTATTCCTGTGTAGTGGGACTTCAAGCAACCTGGCCTAATGGAAGGTGTCCCTGCCTGTGGGTGGGGGCTGGAATCAGATAAGTTTAAGATCATTTCCAACCCAAACCATTACATGTTTTTGTGAGTGCCCTCTGGTGGGGTCACCATCCTCCTGGAGGGATTGGCTGTGCGCACACAGCTGGGCACTTATTCCCTGTTCATCACTTCCCCTTCTTACCCATAAAACTGATTATTTCATAACCGTGTACTTATTTGCTTTGTCTTGTAAAAACTTTAACCAGGGCACACCACACAGGCTGCCTACGTGTCTGAGGTGCCATGTGCCTGGAAACCCAACTTCATTCAATTAAAAATTCAGTCTCCTGTGCTGGGATATGGTGCTGTAGGATGTTGCTGACGGTAATTTTCTCATGGCCTGACAGGTTCTTCGTTCTGTGCTGCTGTTTCCAACAATAGAGCGCATGGCTCAGTCCCCTCAAGGAAAGCTCATGACCCCTTTGCTGTGCAAACTTCGCTACATTTTGTACATGCCTGTCTACTTGCTGTCCTTCCTGCCAGAGGGAGCCAAAGCCTCCCTGGTGCGGTTTGCTCTGCGGGGAATGAAGACCTGTGATGAATCTTCCATAATAACCTCCTTAAATCTCTTCAGCGTGGACTGCATTGGTGAGCACCTTTGTTTTTTTCCTTTGTTACACCAGCTTTTGTATTGTTCTCGTTTAGTAAATGTTAGTGTGGGTTTGTGGGCAAAAGCTGAATACTAAAGCATTATGAATAAGTTGTGAAGAAGGACAGGTCTAATCTTTTCTCAAATTAAGACCATAGGCACAGGAAGATCTCAAATCAGTCAATTAAAAAGAAAAGTTGAGGGGAAACTAACAAAATATTTTCCCAAAGAATATCTTAATAAAACTGACCTATACTACTAATAGTATCTTATGTGATTAAAAAACTGTTTTACAATGTAGTTTTGTGTTACTGTTGCCTGCTTACTTTTTGCATTTCATTCATACTGGATGGTGAAAATATATCAGTAACCAGCTTCACAAAGGGTTCTTTGCATTTGTTAGTATTTTTTTTTAAGCTATGATTTAAGCAGCAGTATAAATTCTGTCATCTGAATACTGGTAAGCTCAGAAAAGGACCTTCAACCTGCAAAGACATATAGAAGTTACTTTATGCACAGAAGAATTTCAGCACTTTTTGGGGCATATGGAAAAAGAAGATTAACATTCCTACAGTGTATATTGTACCGATATTTTGCACATTCTAGCAAGAGTAACAGCTTTAAGAAAAGGAATGATTTCAGACACAATTGTTAAGTTTAGAATAAACACCAGAATGTGGATTGTGCTATACTCCAGGTATTTTGGTAACTTAGCAGTTGAAAATAATTTAGGATAGAATTGACATGCTAACACAGTAATAATAGCAAGAAGGAAGTTTTGATTGCATTAATAGTAGTAAAAACACATTCCTATATTTCCAGTTGTGGTCTGTCTTCTATCAGTTAAACTTTACCTACTAATTGTCCAAACAGATGTGCCAGAGTAACTGTGATTGCAGTGAGGTCCTTTACCATCTGTGGATGTCTGTGGATATGTTCGTCTATACTGGAGACTTGCTGTAGGACTGTACAGAGACAGAAAACAGAATGGGCAGTGAGGGTTCTTAACTTCCAAACCCAGACAGCACCATTTATGTTGTACAAGACCTCTCTCCATTACAGTACCCTGTGCCTGACAAAATCAGGCTGCTGGTTGATAATGTAAATTTCTGGTAGGAATCCTGTGGCTTGCTGCTTGGATTCTTATTAATTTATGGCAGTTTTTTGACTGAGAGAGCAAGCATGCAGTCGTACATACACCAGTCTTTCTTCTTCCTTTGACAATTTAGCCTTGGAGAAAGGTATGTGAAGGTCTGTAGGGTCACATCTCCACAAGCCAGAAATCCTTCTCTGGTCCCCACAGATAAACTTCTACCTCTCAAAACAGGTTATCCACTTCCAGGGTTGTATTGGAAATGGTCCTTGGCCTGCATTAACCTCCAAAAAAAGCGTGGCAGGCCATTGTTTGTGAGTGCTGCTTGGCCCAGACCACAGCAGTGGCAGGAATGATTTTAACAGAATGGGTTTTGTATGCTGCTGTTGGAGCCTGACTCTCCAAGCTCTTTAGTCCCAAGGTGAATGAGACTGGTAGTTGTGTGCATGTCAGACAGTTGTAATTGTCTGTGTGTACCAGTGTCTGATCTGTGTCCAAGGTGTACGCTAAATGAAGACAAGAAACCAGGCTGAAGGCTCTTTATTCATAGTATATGATTTCTGTGTATGTTCAATTTGATGACTGAATTCATTACACCAGAATGAAAACCCCTGTGAGGCAGTGTCTTGTAAAACTTGCATAAATAGGCTTTATTGATACAACGAGTTCCTTTGGGCCTGTGATACCATCTCTCTCAAGCAGAATTCCTTTTCGGTTTCATCTTTGGAAGCTGATGCCTTACAGCCCAGTGACTCAGGACCACATGTGTGGATTAATAATCTTAGTGCTTTCCGGATATTGCCTGTTAACCTTCTATTGTATTGTTTGTGGACAATAGAAAATGCTACCATTCAGCAAAAATTCAGTAAACCTAGCACAACAACTGAGTCTGTCCTATGGGACTGCTCATCTGTGAGCTTCTGAAGCCTCTGAATTTGTGGGAAATGTTTTTCTGATCAGTTCCTTGTCCCTAAATAAACTGCTAGATAAGGTTCAGAAACATTCAGCAAATGAAGTTGTTTCTACTCTCCAGGAAGGTTGCATGTCAACTCATTAAAAGTATATATGTTGCCTTTGGCATGTACATCTGTTGCATTACTGTAATTGTAATAAAAGCTATGATTAAGGGCAAAAAAGATGGTAAAAATTTCCTTAAAACTAATACGTCCGTTAAAACAAACCAACCTGCCAGGGATTTGTTACCACATCCAAAGCTTAGTCACAACAATGTTTTCTCTCCTCTGAAAGGAAATGAGATTTGAAAACTTAATTATAGCGGAACCAAGTGACATTCCTGTTAACATTGAGAGTGAAAAGCTCCATTCAGTGGAAGCAGAATCAGGCCTATGGTTGAAAGAGTCAGTGAAGGAAGAATTATATTAACTACCTGTCTCACTGTTTCGAATTATGTTTGTTCCTGCTTCTTATGCAAACTCGGTTTTCCATTGTCCTAACTTCATTGCTGATGATACAGAGAAACCCCAATTACACAGCATTGCAATGACATGGTATAGAAGGATAACATAATGTAATGTCTTGCCCCAGAAGGGAAATAGGAAAAGGAGAGACAGTGGGGACTGTTAAGAAAATGGATGGTAGGAAAGGATAGGAAGACAGTATATAAATATTAAAAGGACTATAACAAATAAGCAGAGGGGTCTGAGAGTACTTTACCTACCAGGACTAAACTTCCAAAAGGAAAATTACCAGGATTAACTTCCAAAGGATATTTTAGGGCAGTTATTACAGTGAACAAACTGGCATTTGGGTACTTGTATTCATGAACCTGAGAGATGAATAGTCAGAAAAAGTGGACATTAGTGACCTTGAGTTATCTGAAACATTGTCACTCTGTTTATTCAGGCTAGCAAAACAAGGCTACCCCTATCTAGTGCAGTAGTAGTTGTTGTACAAATCATATACAGTCCTGCAGTGCTGGAATACTTTGGCACTCCAGCACATAGAAATTTGTAAACATTTCTTCAGTGACAGATGCCAGTAGCAGACTTACGGTGACAGTAATGCATTCTATCTGCACGGGACAGGATTTATTGTCCAGCCGTTTGACTGGCAAACTTCCTCCATTTGTTCCTGTAAAACTTCCACAAAAGCACAGACATTACATAATGGGTAAACACCACAAGGCTTTTTTGGGAGGCGGGCTCATAGGTCAGAGGTTAACGTCTGGATGACAGTGAAGATACAGATAAGCACAATGGCGAGAAAAACCTCCAGCTGGCCCAGATGAGGTGTGTCCTTTGTGATCTTGAACCCATGACTTCCCTGGAGGAATCTCCCTGTTTGTTTAACCTATGCAGGCAGCAGGGGAGCACTGCAATTGGGAAGGAGGGGACTCAGAAATCTGAAACGAGGATTTTGGGTGGGTTTAGTCTGACACTAGAGTGAAGGCTGGAGACAGTAGATTACTAGTTTATTCAAAGAGTCCAAGAAGTTTTGTAAGAAGACAAGGAATTAAGATTAAACTTCAGAGTTTGGATTAAAATTTTACCTTGTTACACGTATGGAGGCATTCAGATTTCACATGGAGTATTTACATGTCCCTCATTTTACAGATTAAAAAAGAGCTAAGGTGCTTAAAGGCATTCCATTTCTATGCTTGTACGGAGCACTTTTATGAAAGTTGGGGCTGTTCAGCCTGGGCAAGAGAAGACTGCATGGAGACCTCATAGCAGACTTCCAGTATCTGAAGGGGGCCTATAGGGATGCTGAGAAGGGACTCTTCATTAGGGACCATAGTGAGAGGACAAGGGGTAATGGGTTCAAACTTAAACAGGAGAGGTTTAGATTGGATATAAGGAAGAAATTCTTTCCTGTGAGGGTGGTGAGGCACTGGAATGGGTTGGCCAAGGAAGTTGTGAGCGCTCCATCTGTGGCAGTGTTCAAGGCCAGGTTGGATGAAGCCTTGGGTGGCATGGTTTAGTGTGAGGTGTCCCTGCTTATGGAAGGGGTTTTGTAACTAGATGATGTTAAGGTCCTTTCCAACCCTTAACTATTCTATGATTCTATGACTGTATAGGAAGTAGGAGTCCTGACTGAGGGATAGAGGCTTATCGCCCAGCAGTAAGTACTTCTGTCTGTTCACTGCACAGGATGGCAAAAGTACATCCTTGAAGTGCCATGGAGTAAAAAGCTTTCTTGTAGGATAAAACTTGCAGAACTGTCAAATAGCATCCAGGTGATGCATTTGTATCAAAAGCTGGTGAAACGTTAGGCTTTCAGTGAGAATTTGCTGTGAGAATGGACCAGAAGCTTTTCCAATGACTATTTTAAAATTTTATTTCCAGGGAGCCAACTGGAAAATTGCTTTCTGGGTTTGAATTATCCCAACTTTGGGACTTGTCATGTCTTGAGATCTGTTTTTGTTCCAATTCTTTCTTCGTAATCAGAGAGACTTTAAATATGACATTATGGGTGATGTTCATCTGACCACTCTGGACATCATGCTGTCTGAATAGTTGGCATCTAAAGCAGGACAGGTGAATCACAAGTGAAACAAATAACTCTTTCTTGTTAGTGACTGCAAAGGGACCCTCTCTCTACTAGATACCAAAAAGCAGAGGAGGTAAATCCCATTCTGTGTAGTGAAATAAGACTGCTTTGCCCCTAAATTCGACATGCTTTAGTGTGAGGTGTCCCTGCCCATGGCAGGAACTTGATGATCTGAAGGTCCTTTCCAATCCTAACTATTCTATGATTCTAAACAGTGCTTAAAAAAGCTGCATAGCCACATAGCTAAAATTCAGTGTACCTTTCTTTGTTTAAAATTAAAATGCTGTTATTTTCTTGCACTGAAATGAAAATTTAATTCCTAAAAGTAACAGAAGATACTATGAGCACCTCTAAATTCAGCACAGAAAGCATAGGTCTTTTGCTTTTGTCTTATGGAACAGCCTTGCATACTGAAGGGAACTAACCTTATATGTGCATACATTAGTCATGAGCAGCTTCCACAAACCACATTGGCTAGACAGGCTGATGTCCATGCAATGCACTTTAAATTAGAGAGATAAACTGATACTGCAAAGGATTTCAGACAGCACCTTGCATTTTTATGCTTACATTTTTTATGGTGGGCAGGGGGATTAAAGCTTTCCCTTACCCCACCCCAAAGCTACTGGACATCTGTGCAGATCTTTGAACCTAGAGCAGTACATCTTCAAGTTGATTTTCCAGGCTGGCTGAAATCAAAGCCCTGATAGTAAAAAATAAGGTTTAGATAACTTCTGGCTATAATGCAGAAAAAATTTCAATGCTATTTTTCTACTTTTATGATTAAATACATATAGAATTTTGGACGTGACGTATAGCTAGAGAAAAATTAATGGAGAACAGAAATTACTGACATAGTACGTAAATTAAATCTACATTAAATAATGTTAAATATGTACAGTGTAGCGTAGTGTATCACAGGTGAGCAAAAACAATGGAGCTCAGCAGGTCTCCTCTCTTCTTTCTGTGTTCATTCTTTGATGCTCTGTGGGGCAGAATGCGGTCAGAATGATATAGCAGGTAATCTCCCTCCCTCTCACTAGCATCTAAATAATTAGGATTCAGGAGAAGTCGACTTTCCTGAAATCAGGTAACTCTACAGTTCTCTCTTACAAGATGGTTTTTGCCTGTATCTGAACTTGCTACTGCCAGGCATTGCCAAGGGTCAGAGCCTGCTCTCGGCAGCCCAGCAATCTGACCTGATGTGCTAAATTTCTACTTCTGCAGAGTTTCTCGGCAGGCTCCTGTGTGCTGTCACAGTTGAGTCCTATCCACTGCTGACATTTTAAGTGATGATCGTAATATGTATTTCTGCAAAGTGTTTAAGAGCATGTTTCCTTACCTGTGGAAACACAGTAATATTTTATCACCTGCTTCGCAGGAAAAGGGGCCAAAGAATAACAGCCTTTAATATTTTCATGTTTCCTCTGCTACTGTTTATTTTCCTGTGTGATGCCTGACTAAAATGTTTGTTTAATGTAGTGAGCAACTCACCTTACTAAGGCAGCACTTAAGTTGACGGAAAAACTTCACATTTGCTTTATTCTTTCGGTGAATGAACTAAACTTTTCCTTATTTCGAAGTAGGATGCTCATACTAAGTTACTGGAGGAAGGCAAAGACTTCTATGTATTTATAGTCCTATTTATTTTTTAAAGTCAATCTGCTTCATAATTTACTCCATTTTCAAAAGAAAGAAAAAAAGATGTTTAACAAGAACTTTTACTACTTGCAAAAGCTTTTACTTTCCTGTGAAAGCCTTGTGAAAATAATACTAATAATGTGGAAATTTCTCGTTGGGTTTATTTCTGTTAATTATTCCTCTTTTTCTTCTTGGGGGAAAACCCAATGCTAAAAACTCCTGTCATAAATATTACTCATAAGGCGTGAATGTTTTGATAGTGGAACTGCTGATCATTTCCATGAAATGTGAGGCACCGCTGGGATTTGACTGGGGAAGGGGAGGTTGTTTATTCACCCCTGGTGGAGTTCCAACCCCAGGGACATGATTTACTCCCACAAATTTGCAGTGAATCTAATGATATGTTGCAAATGGCATGAAAAAGGAAGAGGCAACATCAACAAAGCAGAAAGGATGTTGAAAATAAGTATATGCCAGTTAAGTACTAGCAGATACAGTTGCTTTGTGCTAGCTAGTGCCAGATAGCCATCTGGAAATTGGCACTTCGTTTTCCCCAGGCCCCAAACAAAGTCCTTTCTGCAGTAGGCTCATGCCTTTTGTCTCAAAGGTGTCTGTCTAAACTTCCCCAAGGTATCTCTCTTTGTGGCTCTGTCATAAGTTACATTTACTGTTTGGGAATTTGGCTTGATTCATTGAAGTCCTTCATTTTGCACTTCCAGCAAAGCACTTAAAGACACACTAACTCCATACGCATGGGTAAACTGTAGGCATTTGTTTCTTGGAATAAGTTTTGGAGCTTTTTTGGAAAAGCTGCTAACTAATGCAATACCTGTCATTTCATGGGCCTAAAGGGGACAGTGGTCTGGATGTAGCTCCTACAGTCAGCTAAAACAATATTGCAGTCTGCTTTGCTGCTGTTTCTTGTCATGAAAATGTCCACCAGCACTTGCTATCTCCCTTGCCTAATTATTTAATGTGACAAGGAGAAAACATCTGCAGAGGCTTCATGGACCTGTGGAGAAAATGCTGGCTTATCTTGAGCAAAGTCAGGGGTGCAAGAGATTGCTTGCTGGTTAGTGAAAAGTGTATTTAAAAAAAACCAGTTGTTTATGTTTAATGGAAGGTGGTGTAAATTTCACCTTTCATACCTAAGCCACTCCACCTGAGAGGAAGTTCACCTTGTGCAAAGGACAGGTGGGCCAGTTGCTTAATTGCATCAGGGTTCCTGAAGAAAGAATCAGCATCAGGTTCCAATCCAGAAAAGCACTTCAAGTGACCTCCATGTAACTACTCACATGCATAAACCCTTGTCAAACAGAGCGTATTCATCCCAGCAGAGCTCAGGCAGGAGCCACTGCATGGAGATGCTAAATTACTGCACCACCTACAGGAGACCCTTCTATGCTTTTCTTGCTGGATAAGAGCGCAGACACTTTCCTCGACAGAAAATTGGGACCATAGCAGAAATCCCATCATCATGGCCATCTGCCAGGATATGTGAGAGCTTAAACTGGAGCCTAATTTTTCTAGCTAAGGTATAGTTCTGTCATTTGAAGATGATGGGAGTTGTTCCAAAGTAACTTAGGACAGGATTAAGTCCGTAGACATTTCAGTTTCCATCATACAGCCCACTTCACCTGCATATGCTTCATCACACAAATGAGTATTTTTGCACTCCTCTGCAAAGTGCCTATTGTTTATAAAGCACCTGGGTATAATTGTTGAATAACTTTTTAATTTCCCTTCAGACTCTACTGTGTTTTCTTAAGCACAGCTGATTGATTTTCTTGTGTAGTTCTGATCTTCCTGCAGCTATAGTTTGAATTGGAGAAGTCCATCATAACAGTCAGAGCTGGTTTTGCTTATTTATGTTGATCATGGTTCTATATTAACTGGTATGTTGTCATTCTAAATTCAAGTGTAAACTTAAGCAGAACCCAAAGTCAATGTTTATGTCTTGTAAACCTCTAAACATCAACATTTTATCTAATGTGTGTGTGCATGTGTGGAAGCACTTGTTCCTGCGTTAGTCATCCTTGATACTAAGCAGTTCCTTCTGTTTGATGTTTTAAACAATAAGTTATAAGATATTTCCAAGATTGCTGTTGGCAACAATTACTGGTAGAAAATATGTTTTCCCCATAGGAAATTACACTGCTGTCTGGTATTATTAGTTCTTACCACTGTTTTCTGACTTTCTGAGGAATGACAGAGAAGATTGCATCCTCAAGAGCAAAGGATCAACTGGGAAGGAAAATAGTGATACAGTCCTGTGAAGAATCTTACAATAACACAAGCAATTTACCAGGAACAAAATGTGACCAGATAGTAATATATTCCCTGAGGAAAACTTACTTTCAAAAGTTCAATCTACTTTTTGCAGGGCTTTTCCATTTAGCATGGGAATCCAACCTAGAATTGACTTATCATTTTGCAGTTTGAGTAATTTTGCTTTATTGTTTAGAGGACTTTTGAAAGAGACATATTACAACATGTCAAAGTACAGATGAGCTCTGTTGCACATGAAAATAGTAGTCTTTGTCAGTAATTGTCCAATTAGAAACAGATTATTTTCTTCTCATTCACTCTGCTTGTAGTCCCTCAGAAGGATGAGCAAAACACTGCATGCATATCTGCAACTCAGTGTTGAACAGCCATGGATTTATAAATAGACTGTAAAATCTGTGGAGCAGAAATAATGTTTTTCCTGATAGTCTGAATTGCCTCTGACACACTAAAGCCAACTCTTGACTGGGACCTTTAGCCCTCCTACACAGTATAGCAAAAAAGGTCCTATCAGGCAGTCTGTTAATACTCTTCCCTTTGCTACACTTCCCGGTGAATTACCAGTTTACTTGTGTGTTGTTCAGTTTACCTTTACAGAGGGCAGGAATGGGAATTAAAACTTGCCAGTGTTTTCCATATTTTAAAGTATTTCTCAAGCTTTTTGTAATGCTTGATTATTGTGACATTATCCTGCTGTGAGGCAGATTTAGTAAGGGCAGCATCAGTGACTCCTTCTGGAAAAAGGAGACTAAGAATTTGTAGAGATTCTTTGAGAGTCCCTTGTGTGACAGAAAAAAGCATCATTTCAGGCTTTTCTGTGTGCAGCACTGCTAGTACCTGACAGAATGTGGCCTCAGTCTCTAATGTAGTCCTTAGCCAACACAAACAAGAAGCTAAAGTAATAGCAATAATAGCAATTAAATGTCAAATGGTGAAATAACAGATGCGTTCTGTGAAAAAATTGACAGTAAATGATAGTTTTGTGAAGCAGAACATCAGAACTGTCTTGGGAAGTGTCAACATGGGAAGGAAAGATGAATGGAGACAAACTATAGGGAGTGAAAGACTAATGACAGTGTAATGAGGCTGTGTGTTCTTCACAGTACACAAGACGAAATTATTAAAATCACTGTACTTCCTCAAAACAATATTTGCAAGTGTGCACAGGTGTACAGTGGCTGGAGCAGTCTGAGTCAGACCGGTGTCATGGGAGCTTTGGCTTCCTTAACCATGAAAACGTGATTAACACTGAAGTATTCAGTAAAGAAGGCTTGATGATGAGTTTAATGGGAAGTATAAAAAAATCTTCTATATCATGGTGAGCAAAAGTGCACTCATGAAGGATCTAAAATTATGGTAGATGAAGTAATTCATAAGAGAGCAAAGGAATACTAGCAGGAAAATAATGGATGAGCAAAGCGATGTGCAGGTAATGTAAATTTCAGAAGTATTGAAAACAAGGTAGTGTTACAAACGTTTAAAAATCATCAAAATTAGTTAATTGGCTTAACAGACATAGGTGGGAGAGCTGGCAGAACTAGAATACCAATGTGAAGGGGCATAACTTGCTTGGGAAAGAAGAGCCAGGGAGAAAGGAGGTTGATAGACGGCTTGTCTTTACATCCAAATGTTATAGACAGGGAGACCTGTTGAATATTACGTCCACCAAACCATGACACATGGATTCAACAGACTTTTTCTGAGAAAACTCGAATCCATCTTGATATCTGTAGAGGAAGGAATCCAGCAACATACAGATTGTTCAGCTAGTTCTCATAATGTGTTGCCTTATATATATATATTAAGCAGAGAAAGCAATTGGCAGAGAATATATGGCAGAGATACAGAGAATTTGAAGGCTAGAGGCAGATTGGCTGTATTCACAAAAGGTAACATTTGTGCTAGGACTTAACGTGTCTACAGTATTGAGCTCTGTCCACTCACTAATCACCTTAAAATACTGTCCTAGTCAGTGGAGAAATGGAATCATAGGATGGTTTGGGTGCAAAGGGACCTTAGAGATTATCTAGTTACAACTCCCCTGCCTCGGGAAGGGACACCTTCCACTAGGCCAGATTGCTCAAAAACCTGTTGAACCTGGCCTTGAACAATGCCAGGGTTCTGTATCCACAGCTTCTCTGGGCAACCTGTGCCAGGGTCTCACCACCCTCACAATGAAGAATTTCTTTGCAATATCTAATCTGAATCTCCCCTCTGTCAGTTTAAAGCCATTCCTCCTTGTCGTGTCCCTACATACCCTTGTCAAATGTTGCTCTTCAGACTTCTTGCAGGCCCTTTTAGGTATTGGAAGGCTAAATTTTCCCTGGTGCCTTCTCTTTTCCAGGCTGAACAACCCCAGCTCTCTCAGCCTGTCTTCACAGGAGAGGTGCTACAGCCTTTGGAGCATCTTTGTGGCCTCCTCAACTTGCTCCAGCAGGTCCACGTCCTTACATTAGAGGCCTCAGAGCTGTACTCTGGGGGGGGAGGGGGATTTCTCACAAGAGCCAAGTAGAGGGGCAAAATCCCCTCCCTTCACCTGCTGGTCAGTGTATAGGTAACACTTATCTAATCTCTGTGACTACTTCAGGATGAGATGAGTTTTGTTCTTCCCAGGCTATGAAGAAATAAAAAATAAGCTTTAGCTGTTTGTCTGTAATTAGGTGAACCCTATGACAGATATCAAGAAATTATGACCTTCAAGGAAAAATAAATATAATAAGAGTTATTTAGACTAACAAGGGATAACTGAAAGACATGGTAAGAATTTTAAAGTAAAGGAGAATAATTTAATCCGTATGTCCATGGTGGACAAAGTAATATGTGATGTAGCTAACATTGCAACAAAGGTGATTTAGATTAGATTTTAATTAATGATAAGAATGGAATTCTAGATTGGATTTCTAAGGAAGATAATGAAACTTTCATAATGAATGCTGCCTAAGGACAGGATGGATAATGCCGAAAATGACATAATATCATTAGTTTTTCTTAAAGCAAAAAGACCATTGGAGACCCCTTCTAGCCCTGCAATTTCATGCACATTAATTAAAGATGCAAGAGTGTCATCCAGAACTTCAGAGCTTCAGTGAGGGACAATTTACCATAATGAGAACCAAGCAAAAGAGAGGAACAGATGCAACAGAGTGTTTTGAGAAAACAAAATATGGGCAAAAAATGTCGATCTGAAAGTTCAGAAATGTCTGAATGAATGTCCTAATCATAAAATGGTTTGTGTTGGCTCACCTAGTTCCAACCCCCCTGCCCTTGACAGGGACACGAATGAATCTGCATTCTGCAGGTTGAATGCTGGATGTTATAATAGGACCTGCCAAACATAGGTAGGTTACACCTATAAATCAGCTAAATGAGTATAGCACTCCTGGTGGCACTGGAGTATGATCATCCATACTGTTTAATTAATTAAATTTTCTGGTATGGTTTTAGTCGTCTTCTCTAGCTAGCATCCTCCTAGTCCTCAGGCACGGTTCAGGAGTTAGCACTGCCACGCACTCTTCCCAATAAGCAGTTTGGATAGAGATGAAATGCGATTATGTGAAAACAGGTCATTCTATTCCAGTTGGCCTCAGGGCTACAAAGCAGTTCCTGTCTCCATTTAGTACATTGTTGCAGATATAGACCATATTTATAACTGCAAAAGCAGCAACAATTTCATTGTTGGAAAGCAGTTGTGAGAAAATAGACTGTGGAAATTTGACTTCACAATTGTCAAAGCAGAAGCTGAAAAATTGATGTCAGAGCAAAAGATGGTGCATTTAATATTCAAAGGGGGTTAAGAGACTAGAAAAGCATTTTTGAAGGTATCAATAGGTGAAAAGAGGAAAGGCTATCAAAAGCAAGCCAGTGTGGAAATATGTGCTTTACAGTGTGGAAATAAGTGCTTTGCAGAGTGATGGTGGTGGAACAACATAGCAGATTATTCTGTAACAAGTAGTTGATGATGATATAATTAAAGGCAGGCAGTAAATTGTCATTTTCCATACTATCAAGACATGCCCGGAAAAACCATACTGTGACCTGGGTTTAAGAGTAAATGTGTAAATCTTTAATGCCAGAGGAGCAAACTAATGAAGAGCTTTGTTCAGCTTTTTGTAAGAAATGTGGACTAAATAAGCAAGTTACAGCCATTCTTCATTTTTTTACCTGAATCTAGTAGAATTCATTTTCAGTACTTGTGACCCTGATAGTACAGGTGAGAAATACTGATGAAAAATTATTTCTGAATTGGAAGATTTTAAGCGTTATTATAAACTCCATTGAGTTACACAGGAATGAATATCTGGGAATGAGATCCAAAGTCTATTCTGTTTAGTTTCTTATTTCCAACAATAGTCAGAACAAAATGCTTCCAAGAAAGGGGCAAAAATTCTGCAATAGAAAAGTCTGCCAGTTAGTAAAAGACATAATTCTTTAGAGGCTTGAAGACCTGAGGCTTTTGTAGTAGTACGTAGCTCTAAATTTTGCTTGTAGTTTGTTAAGAGAGTTGTAAATATTTGTTGACTTCCAGTGTCTTTGGTGTCACTTGATAATTTCTTGGCCCTGAGAAGTTCTTACTAACAGGCTGTATCCTATGTGCTATGTGGTTTTCCCCTTAAAGGTTCTGATTATTTCTACTTCTTAATATTCCTTTCTATTACAAATGAGTTGCAGAATTTTTTAAGAACTACAGGGGACTACTCATAAGAACTACAGGGATCAAGAGAGAAGTAGAACATGGCTGAGGGAAGTCAGGAGGGGTGATAAAAATTTGCCATGCTGCCAGGTCTGAGAATACTCTTGTAGCAGCAGAGAGAATACCTACAGCCTGTGCCACAGTCAAGAGGTCACCACTGGTTTCTTACAAACTCCTCTGGTCCTAGCTAAAGAAAGTTTATTCATTTCTTGGGACTGGGGGGGAAGAAAACACCTTGATATATGGTGGCCCTAGTAAGATGGCAGAAGAAGTCTCTTCACTCTCTGTATTCATCTGTGTAGGGGGTCAGTTGATCAAAGTATGGTAAGAGTAATGGCACCAGATTTACATTTGGGAAGGTTGGGCTGCGGTCTCCTTTTCCTCTGAATTTGTCTGGTCTGTAAAGTCATATAGTATCTTCTTCCAAGGTTAGCGCTGTTGAAATCTTGCTGTCCAGACCTTAAAGTAAAAATCTGGTGTTATGTTCCTCCCTGTACCTATTCCAGAGCTTAGCTCCTACTAACTTACAAAATAGAACAATATTTTGGTGTGGGACTTAATAAATTTACACCTACAGCCACAATCTTGTTGGTAGAGTCAACTTAATCTAAGCCAGCAGCAGTAGGGAAATGAAGAGAGCTTGGGTAACCCTTTGTAGTCTTATGTTTATTTTACTCTGATGAACAAGCATTAAAGAATGTGTGTGTGCATCCATTAAAGTGTCTAGATTGGGGCTATCTTCACAACCACTCATTTTTGTTGGAAAAGAAACTATTTTGATTATTTCCTGGACTTTATTAGCCAATGAAGTTGAAAAGGTTTTGGGCTTTTTGTTTTCAGTTTGTTGTCTCTGTTGTTTTGTTAGTATGGCATCTCTTTCTGCCTATTTTTTCTGCCACAATACTTTCATCTCCTTCGCCCAGCGAAGGGTGCAATATTGGTTTTGCACAATTAAGATACCGAGCAAAACCACACAAACAAGATCTAGTCATAACACCACAATACAGAGTTGATTTTTAAACTAACCAAGGGCTTGTATATCCCTCACAGTTTGTCAGGGTTAGGTCAGGAATACTTAACCTTCTTTTCTATTTTAGATATGTATACCATGTTACAACTCATCTTCAATTTACACAGAAAACATAATGTGACCCCTCATTTTCTAGTGTGAGTTTATGATTAATCTGGCTGTAACCTAATCTTTTTCTTGCAAATATGCAAGCAAATGGCTTCGGATATTCAATAATCAAGCAAGAAGTTTAAAGTCCTGATGAAAAACGTGTGTTTCAGACTAAGTACAGAAGATGTCTATACTGCTTCAAGAATCAAGTCTAGAGAGAAGGTTTATCTGTCCTAAGTTAGAATTGTTTCTTCCCTGAAATTAGCACAGCTTTCCAAGTTCCAACACAGATCCGTAGAGTCACCTGACACATACTGGTTTAGGTTATAGCTCTAAAATGTTTACACAGCAATAACAATGCTGCTAGATAACTGTGTCTTCAAAATTGGGAAGTGCTGTATGTCGTATGTTATTTGCTTGACTGCATTGTGGATACATCAATGTGTTTTGAAGTTCAGCTCAATAGATACAGGTATTCATCTAATAACTAGCTAATTGAATTGGTGGTTAAATAACCCTAAGCATTGAAAAGCTTGATTGATTTCAGTCATTATTATTTGTGAAAACTAATAATTTATCTGAAGGATATTAAGTCCTCACTGTGACACTTCAGGTTAAAGAGCTACGAATGATATAAAGCACTCTTTTCTTCTCTGGATCCTTGATTTGAGCCCAGTCAGAGTTCCTCTATCACAAAACCCCCACAAATAAATCAAACACATTTTGGTATAGTATGTCGTCTCTGCTTAGCACATGTATGAGGCTAAACTGACACTGATCCTTAATCACGTTTAATCCATCGGGTGGGAATGAGCCTACCAGGGCAGAAAAAAAGTCATTGGCAGGATCATGGGAAAAAACTAAGTCGGCAGTTGATTTCATAAGCCTGACCTGGGGACAAATGAAGGGCTGTGTATATTAAGGATCTGCATATAAAAAGTTGGGGTATTTTAAGAAGGCACTTATGTGTTGAAAACATGATAAACACAGTATTTGACTGCTAAACTTTTATTTTGCCTTTAAGCTCTAAGATCTTATTGTTTATGATAACTATATAATTAACAGCAGTTTTTTTCATTATTAAAGTCCAGTGACTTGGTTATGAGTTCCAAGGGGCATCAGCAACTTCAGGTGGACTAGACTGTAATAAAAATGCTTTTCAGTTCTACAACTGCCACCAGGTACGTTGGGCAGTTTCTGTAGGTTTGCAACCACATTTTCTTTTTTGAGAAATGATTTTCTTTTCCTAGTTGCTCTGTGAAAAACCCAGATGATGGAATCATAGCATCATAAAATAGTTAGGGTTGGAAAAGACCTTAAGATCATTTAGTTCCAATTCCCCTGCCATAAACAGGGACACCTCACACTAAACCATGCCACCCAAGGCTTCGTCCAACCTGGCCTTGAACACTGCCAGGGAGGGAACACTCACAACTTCCCTGGCCAACCCATTCCGGTGCCTCACCACCCTCACAGGAAAGAATTTCTTCCTTATATCCAATCTAAACCTCTCCTGTTTCAGTTTGAACCCATTACCCCTTATCCTGTCACTACAGTCCCTAATGAAGAGTCCCTCCCCAGCATCCCTATAGGTCCCCTTCAGATACTGGAAAGCTGCTATGAGGTTTCCATGCAGCCTTCTCTTCCCCAGGCTGAACAGCCCAAACTTTCCCAGCCTGTCTTCATACGGGAGATGCTCCAGTCCCCTGATCATCCTCGTGGCCCTCCTCTGGACTTCTTCCAACAGCTCCATGTCCTTTTTATGTTGAGGACACCAGAACTGCACATAATACTCCAAGTGAGGTCTCATGAGAGCAGAGTAGAGGGGCAGGATCACCTCCTTTGACCTGCTGGTCACACTCCTTTTGATGCAGCCCAGGATACGGTTGGCTTTCTGGGCTGCAAGCACACATTGAAGCTGGCTCATGTTAAGTTTCTGATCCACCACCACCCCCAAGTCCTTCTCCACAGGGCTGCTCTGAATCTCTTTGCCCAACCTGTAGCTGTGCCTGGGATTGCTCCGACCCAGGTGTAGGACCTTGCACTTGGCATGGTTGAACTTCATGAGGTTGTCATCAGCCCACCTCACAAGCATGTCAAGGTCCCTCTGGATGGCATTCCTTCTCTCCAGCGTATCCACCAAACCACCCAGCTTGGTGTCATCAGCAAACTTGCTGAGGGAGCACTCAATCCCACTGTCCATGTCAGCGACAAAGACGTTAAACAAGACCAGTCCTAACACCGATCCCTGAGGGACACCTCTCGTCACTGGCCTCCAGCCGGACACTGAGCCATTGACC
>NDXB01022440.1:0-53447 GCA_002631895.1 Agapornis roseicollis
ACAGCTCCATGTCCTTTTGATGTTGAGGACCCCAGAACTGCACCCAATGCTCCAGGTGAGGTCCCACAGACCTTTAGCAAACTACCTGCCAGAGAAGCTGCTCAGTTGCCAGAGATCCAGCTAAGGTTCACAGGTGCCATTAACATGGGAAGCACCTTTCGGGGGAGGTCAAGAAGCAAAGAGAAAGGTAGAGAGTCCTGCACAAAGCCATACAGTAAGCCCTGGCACAAGCCAATAATGAAAGGCCCAAGTTCCAACTACCAGACCACAACTATTCAACAGCAGTCAGGAGTGGAGTTGTTCCTAAGTCTATAGGAGAGAGCACCTTTGATACCACAGCTTGGATTTCTCTAAACCCACAGGCTACTGCTGAGAATCAGAAATTAATGTGCTATTTGATATCTCCTGCTTTGGTGAAGCTGCACCTACGCAGTCGTATTTTTCCTTGTTGAAGTTTGGAGGATGGGGGTTGTTCCATGGAAGCTGGAACAAATTAATTTTTCCTTGAGAACTATTATTTTAAGGGAACAAACCAGCAGAAGGGAAGAGGTAAGCCAACGTCTTCTATTTTCTTTTAGTTAAGCGTCTGACAATATACAGTATATTTTATTCAGGATCTAGGCCCAAACACTACAAGGTGATAAGCTCCTCGTCGGGCTGTTACTGGAAAGCATCCCAGGCTCTGCAGTAACATCCTGATTTTTGCAATAACTACAAGCTTAACACCCATGTCACAGCCACGACTTAGAGAAAGACCTTTCCCAAAGAACGGTATTTGAGGTATCCGCTTGCCTCTCCTGAAAACACGCTTCAGCTAGTGCAGTACCACTTGTTTGTGTAACTGGAGAAGTGTCAAGCCCTCTCCTTCCAGTGATTTAAACTCCACCAGTGTTAGAAGGAAAACAAAGAACAAAGATGCTGAAATATCCATCATCTTGCAGAGCGCCCATTGGGAATAGCTGAAGGAATGCAGCGTGCCGGGAGCCGCTGGCCCCGCTTCCAGGTTACCGCCTGCTCAGCGCACGCAGACTCCCCTTCCTGTGCGTATGGCGAGGACTCAGGAAAGAATTCACCTCGATGGCTCTTCCAGACCATCCAGGGCTCCTCATCCCTGTGAGAAGCTGCCTGACCTGAAGGCATCACAGATGGCTGGATGCTGGTACCGTGCTTGGTGCTGCAGGACCACAGTAGGTTCTGGACCCTTGGCTCACAGGCTGCATGGGCAACTCCTGCCTCTGCAGGGTAGGCAGAGAGACATGTATGATGATCTTTCCAACCCTAACTATTCTATGATTCTATTCTTGTCCTGAAGTCGATACTTCAGCAACTTCAACAAGCTCAGCAAACCCAAGAACAGGCGCAGTTTGCTGAGAAGGGGTGTCCCTGCCCATGGCAAGGGGTTGGAATTACATGAGCTTTAAGGTCCTTTCCAAGCCAAACCAGTCTGTGATTCTGTGATACTAAATGCAGAAACCTACACAAGACATTTTTTCTCTCATTTTCCAATTTGGAGAGTCTATAGATGTATTTTATTAATTCTAGAAACTACAGAAATGCCAAGAAGGAAACTCATTTCCAGTGAAAATCAAGATACCAACTTTCCTCTTGCTTACTGAGGAAAGGAAGCATAGGCAGGGAGGTAACTAAAATAAATTAGATAAATGCAAGAGAAACAAGGTGGTAAGAACACTGAGTGGAGCCAAACAGGGTCAAACACTGCCCTTGGTAACCTCACCACTTGGTAACCCCATGCCAAGCACAGAGCAGTTTCAGGATGGCCACAACCAGGCCTGAATGATGCAGGAAATGGCTACACATCTCCTGGCCACCAACTTATTCCCCATGACTAGAGTCTTACTGAACCGAGCTGTTCAAATGAGAAGACATGGGTGCAGATTATTAGTCTTTCCCTCGTTTACTTTACTGCATTTTCTCATTGGAGAAGAATCCATTGGTGACAGTCAGAAGTAACTTAAGGGAAAATCAAGATAGTCAGGGCCATTTCAGGAGCAAGAGAATCACAACGAGCAGAGTCAGGCTTCTGAAGGGGCTGAGCCACAGCGCTAGGGAGAGACACAAGCATTACAGCGATGCCAGAACTTCACAGAACCCCAGACTGGTTTGGGTTGGAAGGACCTTAAAGCTCCTCCAGCTCCAATCCCTGCTCCCACGGGCAGGGACCCCTTCCACTGGAGCAGCTTGCTCCAAGCCCCTGTGTCCAACCTGGCCTTGACCACTTCCTTGATACACTTCCTTAATACACTTCAGGTGTATTAGTGTATCTTGTCACTGGGATGGAGAAAGAGACCCAGGAGACAGGTACCCTGTGCTCCCAGGATAAGACCAGAGGGGAGAGGCACTTCACTACAGAGTATCAGATGTGCTTGACCTGCTGAGGTCCTCTGCAACAGCATCCCTGCCAGGCACAGGACTACAGGACCATCAAATCTGTAGCCACTTGCTGACCCCATGCTTCAAAACCACCTTGGAAATAACATATGTGCATTATTTCAGGCAATATTTATAAGCAAGAAGAAAAACACTGTCGTCTTTTGACAAGGGATAAAATGTACCTTTTGATTTCCAGCTCTCCTCTTTAAATGGTTTATTCTTTGCTTCTCTCCCACATGGAAAGGATGAAGAATTATTGGGGAGGGTGGTGGTTCAGGACAGTTTAAGTGTGCATGAAACGGCTGTTCACTCTCAGCACACCACTTGTGCTCTAGCGAGATTGCCACAAGCCCATGACACCACTCATCTGCTCAGCAAGGTTTCATTAATCCAGCTGGAGACTCCTTTTCAATTCCCTCGGGGCCAAAGGGAAATTTAGGAATATTTTTCATGTTTAGGATATGAGCATGGGCACAAGGAACACGGAAACATATTAAATTGTTGGATTTCTCTTCCCCCACTCCTCCCTCTTTTCCAGAAGAGAGTCCTCCAATCCCTAAAACAGATCCAAAAGCAGACTGCATGTGACTTGTGTCAGCACCCACCCCTCTGAACCACCACACAGGAGGGCTGTGACAGACCAGGCGTCACCAAAGTCCCGTGAACAGCCAGCCAATATTTACTAACTCATATCTACTGATTAAGTAAAGGAGCACCACACTAAGAGCAACAGCAGACAGAAGTTCAGGCTTAGTGAGAATGCGTGTCCTACTGTCAACAGTGCTTGGCACAGCTGTGCTGAGATCAGTTCCTAATGGGCTGGCACATCACCTTTCCTACAAGGACAGCTGGTTATAAGGAGATCCTTCAGCCTTGAAAACTTAAGCTGAAATTTGTTCTGTTCGAGTGTGGCGAGACACCGATGCTGGAGTCAGGCTGAGAGACTGGGGCAGCCTGGAAAAGGTTCCTTAAGGGGAGACCTGAGAGCAGCTCCAGGGCCTAAAGGGGCTGCAGGGAACCTGGAGAGAGAGGGGCTTGGGACAAGGGCCTGTAGGGCCAGGCCAAGAGCAATGGCTTGAACCTGCCTGAACAGGGGAGACTGAGCTGAGCTCTGAGGCAGAAGCTGTTCCCTGTGAGGGTGCTGAGGCGCTGGCCCAGGGTGATGGCCCAGAGAAGCTGTGGCTGCCCCATCCCTGGCAGTGCTCAAGGCCAGGTTGGACACAGGGGCTTGGAGCAAGCTGCTCCAGTGGAAGGGGTCCCTGCCCGTGGGAGCAGGGATTGGAGCTGGAGGAGCTTTAAGGTCCCTTCTAACCCAAACCAGTCTGAGGTTCTGTGAATGCCACCACAGTTGCACTGAAAGCAGAGTGAGAAATTTGCTTTGCACTTACAATAAAGTTGTAAGATTTCTTTTAAATCACCTTTGATTATTCTGTTCTCAATTTATGTTTGCTTTGGTGGGATGCAACCTTCCACCACTTAAAACTTCTCTTGTCATTCTCTTCCAACATGAACTGCAGTTTGATATAGAGCCTGTTTGGAAGCATACAGCAGATACAGGTTTTATTTCCATTCCCTTTGTTTGAAATGTGACTCTTCAACATCTAAATGCAATATGGGGAAACAGATCACAAGGCATCCCATCCTGAACACTGACACAGGGCAGTGCAAAGCAGATTAAAGACACTGGCTTCCCTTCTCCAGCTCCTTGCCTGGGAGATAAAATCTTTTTCAAGCGTAAAGGGATGGTGGAAACAGTCCCCAGCTCAGATGTTCTTCTCTCTCATCTGCCTTCTGGTTTTTAGAATAGCCTTCAGGTGAGAAGGTGATGGAGCATCATAAAGCTCACCCACAAAGTCTCCAGAACTGTTTATGGACCTGCCAAGCAGCAAAGCTGCAGCTCACAGGGGTCAGTGGTTGCCTGCCAGATGCAGCAACGTCACACTTGTGACACGCAGGCTTTACCTAAGCCTTCTTTCACTCATAGGCTTTACCTACTATTACCGCTGCTAAAAAGCCATAATGGAATTAGTAAGTACAAAACACTCATGAGATGAGAAGGGGTAAGGGAGGCCCCAGCTGCCATCCCCCCTGCCCCAGCATTCCTGATCATACTCTTTTGGAAAATAAAAAGAAGGAAAATGCACCATCAAGATGCCCCTTTCCCACAGAAGGCTGGAGGCCCCAGAGGAGGGGACCAAAGGCAGCTCCTGCAAACCAGAGCACCCTCCACACCTTCAGCTCTGCTGCCCTGCAGGTGACGGAAGGTCCTTTGTGCCTCATCACGAAGGGCTCCACGGCGAGGAAAAGGAGCTCGCTTTCTATCAGCAGCACCCCAGAGGCACAGCCAGCCCAACAGCTGTCATGTCCTGCGCTTGCAGAAGTCCCAGCAAGCTTCTCCTCGCTGCCAGACAAGCAGCACCAAAGCACCTTTCCTAACAGACGTTCCTGTGCACCTCAGAGCTACCCACCCCACCTTAGTCCTGCCTTATCTACACATGGGAGACTTGGACTTCAACAAAGGGATGCTGAGTAAACACCCTGTAACTGCCCAGCCTGCCCTGGAGGGAAGCAATACAGAGTATTGCAGTACAGGAAACCCAGGAGCAGGTTAAATCTATTGTCTCTAGTTCTGGCCTAGCACAAGCAAGCTTTGAAAACAAGTTTCAGAAGGCAGAGAACAGAACTGGAGGGGAGGGATCAGACAACGAATGTGGGAAGAACAGGAGGTTCCTGGGAGTCATTTCTCAAGAAGTCATTTTCCATCAACACAACACTGGGATGTGAGGAACCTCTCCTGTCAGTGTCCCACCTCCTCCATGCTAAGCATCAGTCCATGTTCAACCTCTCCGCTTTGAGAATAAGCACCCACCATTGTGGCTGAGGCATAACAAGGAGGAACACATTGACTTTACATACAAACCTTTAGACCTTCCCTTACTAAAGTCCTGTGGTCTCCAACTATGAAAGTGATTTTCCTTTCATTGAAAACACACCACCCACACTACCCATCAGCAAAACTATTCCAGTTCCTATTGTAACAAAGCATCAAATAGAGCTTTTCTGTAAGAAGTGAAGTCACAACAGCTTAACTAGTGGCAAGTCCTACACTTAAGCTAAATAGGCTCTATTCAAACTGAAGCACCGCTGCAATTACCGGTGATTAGTGAAGTACCATGAAACAGTGGGAAAAACCCAAGTGGTCAACACTGACCCCAGCTGCCACACAGATGCACCAGTAGCAGCAAACACATAATCCAGCCCAAATTGGCACAAGCTCTATGATCATTAGCACATGAATGTGTACCCTGCTGCAGGCTTCTCTCTTCACCCACAGGATGGTGCCCTGAGGCAGCTTGGTCCTAATAATAATTTCCAAGTGAAAATACTTATTTCTAATGGGTGCTATTACACAAAAGGTAAAACTAAACCCCACCAGAAGGAAGCTTTCCTCCCAGCTTATCTCCTTTTCCATTCATATAAAATATCATGTTTGGGAAGGCCACTTTGGAGTTCAATTCATATTGCTAATTTCCTTTGGCAAAACCCCCATGTTATCTACAACCACCCAAACTGAAAACCCTATTGCAGTAATGTGACACCCACACCTGCAGCACAGAAACTGGCTAACACGGGGATAGGCAAAGTGCCCATACTCCAAACCAGCAGCAGGTAGCAGAGCTCCTGCGAGCAGAGCTGCAGCAGTAGGGTTCCCAGGTGGGGTGCAGTTCCAGAGGCAAAGCACACCAAAACAAAGAGGAGCCACCTCAGTCCCCCAGCTCACTCTGGGCCCTGTCCCAGACTCCCTCCCTGGGACACTGTCCTAGCTGCAGTGCTGGTGGCATCGCCTGCTTTCCATCCACACGTTCTGCGTTACCCAGCCTGTGATCCCAGGAAAAAGGTCAAGTTCCACTCACCCCTGCGAGCCCAAGGCAAAGCTCGCTTAGGGAGACGCTCGCTGCAGAAACTGAAGTGGACAAGGAAACAGGTCTCTGTGACAGCATCCTCAAGGAGGCTCCAGAGCCCCAGAGGCCTGCATCTGTCTCCTCCAGCACTGCGTGTCTATGCTACAGCAGAGATACTAGACTTGACTCCAGGATTCTATGCCTTCTGCAATACAAAAGCCGTTAGAAAAGTATCAACGTCGTAAAATAAATCAATCCCAAGTTTCTTCCCAAAGCCTCCGTTTTCCCCACTATCACACACGGAAAAGCAGGGCCCTTCACAACCAACCAGTAAGAAACAAAGCTCTTCTCTCCAGCCCCAGATGCGAGACTGCTCCACAGTCTCTGCGAAGGGAGGAGCTGGACACAGGCCACCTCTCCCCAGTGCTGCTGCGGGTTGCAGTCAGGTTCTAACACAAAGACCTGCATGGCTTTGTCAGCAGTAGCTGGGTGCCTCGTGTTGCTGTTCCCTTTCAAAGAGACCTCACAAAGGTCACTTATAGAGAAAAAAACACTTGGGGAGTTTTCTGCCAGCCGCTGTCTCATTTTTATAGTGGGCCTGCTGAAAGCAGACCAAACCTGCCAAAATCTCTGGCAGGAGTTGCCAGAGATTCCTTTGGCAATACAAGAACCAATATTCATTTTGGCATTTCTGCTGACCCCAAGAGGAGATGGACCTTGCCCAGGCGGCCATAAGGAATCCTGACTTCTTTGGTGCCCAGGGCAACCTGTCAGCATCCTGCTTCAGAGCCAGGAACCTCATGGCCTCTCTTTTCCAGGGCCAAACTCCTCACTTCCTCACAGACCCAGGTAACTCTAGAGCTCCTATTCTCAGCTCATAAAAAGGCCATCAGAAGTTTCAGACTAAAGATTCAGGACTCGAACCAGTGTTCTTCAGCAACACTTGATTCTGTAAGAACAGTTCCAATAAAACGCTGGTATCAAACACCACTGGAGTTATTTCAGATCAATGTGGTCTATGTAGCAAAAAGGCTTGGTAGTGCCCCAGCACTTTGATGCCAGCCTGTTCATACTACGACACTGGCACAAGTTGCCCAGTCATGTTTGGTGTTGTTAAAGGTCTTCTCCAACCCAGCTGATTCCAGTATTCTACAATTTCAGGATGCTCCAAGATCTCCACCACTGTAACAGAATCCCATGTTTATGTCACATTAATTATGTTTATGACTAAAAGGCAGCTTTGGGCATGTGCCTGTCCCCAGCCACTGATCTCTGCCTTTACCCAGCTGCACTGAACCATGGATGCACACCCTACTAATGGGTGGCCATGGGGCTGATTTCAACATCTGAGCAGAGCCAAGTGCCACCTGCCACTTCCCAGCTGGATCTCACAGCACATTCTACAGATATCTAAGCAGTATTTAACCAAGCAAGAAAGCCACATTTCCCATTCAAGCACTGCACAACAGAGATCCATCTGCACACAAGTACTTAGCACAACCAGCTTTATCCTGCTTTCTGTTCCTGCTACAGGCAGAGCACTGGAAGACGCTGCAGTTCATTTTCTGGTTCTGAGAGGTGCTGATTACCAAAGTGATTCCATATGTTAAGTTTATTTATTGCAGAACAGATCAGCAAAGAACTGACGCTTCAGTGCAAATGCCACACACAGATCCATGATTCAGGACTGCTCAGTAGGAGCGCGGGGCTGGAGCAGCCTCAACACCAGTGTGGAAAGGCTTTTCCCAGTACTTCTGATACCGATGGTACCAGCCTCCCCACTGCCTCCATCTCAGCTCTCCTGCTGCTGCACACACCTTTGAACCTTTCACTGCACATCAAGCACAACCCCTCCAGGCAACAGGAAAGGTTGCCCTGATTGCAACCCTCCTCCATCTCCACCTCCAAGCTCTGATAATTAACTGTATATCCTGCTCTGCCACCTCACCCCAACTCCACACCTCTATCCAAACCCCTTTCCACACTATATCTACCTGGCGTTGAAGAAGAAGTCTAACACAAAGAGACTTAAATCCCTCCATGAAAAACAGTTCCCACAAACCCTACATGCAAAGCTCTGCCACTTAAATTCTTTAAAACCAACCCCAACGCTTTGAAATTCCATGACAAATCCACCCTCAGTGCTGCACCTATGGACTGCTTATATTGTCTTACCCCAAGCCCAGCTTCTCTGGGAGCGAACAATGCTGCTTGATACCTGGAATTGTGTTTAACACCAGTTTAATGTTGAACTGGTCAGCACTGGTGAGTTTGGGCTCAAGAAGCCATCATCACCAGACAACTCAACTACATAAGAACTGGCGAAGAGATATCTTCTCCTTGGTGTCTAGGACGACAGGAGAGAGAGGGCAGTTTCTCCATGCAAAGACAGGAGGAAAGATGAGCTGGGAGTACATTTGGCAGTAATGGGAAAACCAGGAGAATCTGCTCAAGAGCACTGACCAACCCGCACGGTGGTGAGTAAATCCAGTTCAAAGCACTCTTCGGATTCCAGCAATACCTCACAATAACAACGTGCCCAGAAACATGCTTTTCTTATTCTCTCCTGTGTTGTAACCAGTCAGGTTTTGACCCCACAAGTTTTCTGGGAAATCTATTAAAAGTCTATTAAGCATCCAACAACCCACTCACCAAAATCACCATGACGCAAGAGCATATGGTTTCTACCAAGCATGACTGTCTTTTAAGCCTGAATAGCACCTTCTTTCCAATAATGCCTAAGCAAGCCAGTTACCAAGTGATACAGGACACAGCAGTCATCTACTTTTTTCCACCCATAAATCCTCAAAAAACCCTATAAAAAGGGGAAGGGACAAAGGAAGCACAAAAGTTAAGAGTCATTTAAAGTGTCAACTCTCGAGCTGCACTGCATTGCCACAAATAGCAAATATGTAAAAATAAAACATTATTTTTAGCCTAAGTGGTGCTTAAGGATTTGGGAATAAACTATTGCCCAGAGACAGTGGTATGTCATCTGCTGAAAACGCTGAAGCAGCAGTGTCCTGTTCACACTGAACACCAGCTCAGGGGAGCAGGAAAGAAAGCATTTGGGACCCCAATTCCAACAGGCAATTAAAACCTTCCCTGATTCAGCCAAACCCCAGAGGGGCATTTAGGAGAATGCGGCAGATATCATAGAATATAACAGAATCACAGCCTGGTTTGTGTTAGAGGGGACCTTAAAGCTCCTCCAGCTCCAACCCCTGCCCCAGGCAGGGACCCCTTCCACTGGACCAGGTTGCTCCAAGCCCCTGTGTCCAACCTGGCCTTGATCACTGCCAGGGATGGGGCAGCCACAGCTTCTCTGGGCCATCACCCTGGGCCAGCGCCTCAGCACCCTCACAGGGAAGAATTAATCTCAGCGCATTCAGCAATGGCTGTTTTGCACAGGACAATTTATTTCCCTGCAAGCAGGGACTGTAAGGTCAGGATATGTAATTCCAGCTGCTCACAGCCAGGTACACGATCTCCCAGAAAGGGGCTGTAAAGGAGAACAGGCTGGACTTATGCCCGTTTCTTTACGACGCATGACAGCCAACCACTCTAAGGCAGCAGGAAAGCAGGCTAGGGGAGTAAATCTCCTCTCCATGATCTCAAATTGAGAGGTTTTTTGAACACGGAGAAAAGATAAATTAAAAAACAAAAAAAAATCATCAGTGTTGAAATACCTGCAATTATTGCTCAGGTTTTTTTCTCTCTAAACAGTTTAAATCAAATACCCAAAGAAGCAGACGGGGAACTCTCATACCCCTCCTGGAGCAATCTGCAGGCCCTGCTGGAAAACTAAAGAGGAGACTTAACAAAAAAGATGTTTAAAATCATCACTCTTATAAAAAAAATCCTGAAAAACTTAACAAAAAGTTACAAACCCCTTTTTCCTTCACAGCAATTTCTCCAGCATTTCTGATCCCTGTGAGGACAGATAAGGAAGACAGCTTCCCACCCCCCAGCACGGTGTGGGTGAGGTAGGGATCGACTAACTTTGGCAAACTCCACATAGTTGAGCAGACAAATGTGGAACAGTTATTATACGGCTTGAACTCTTCAAGCAGAAAGGGGAACCATGCCAATAGGCCAGGCAGCCCCATCGCGGTGGGGTGCAGGTACACGGGAGCCCGGTTGCATTTCAGAAGCACAACACTTTCAGCCTCACCCAGGCTGAGCCTGGCTGGTTTCATCTGGTGTCATCTGGTTTTATCTGGTTTTAGCTGGTTTCATCTGGTTTCATCTGGTTTCATCTGGTTTCATCTGGTTTTATCTGGTTTTATCTGGTTTTATCTGGTTTCATCTGGTTCTGTAAGTGCTGCATCAACCTGTAAAAAACCCAACAAACCACTGAAAGGAAAAGTACCATCTCCCAGGAAATGCAGAGTGAGAAAGAGTCCCATGTCTGGAGAAGAGAAGCTGTGGAGACCTCAGAGCAGCTTCCAGTGTCTGAAGGGGGCTACAAGGGTGCTGGAGAGGGGCTCTTCATCAGGGACTGTAGCAGTGGGACAAGGGGTGATGGGTTCAAACTGGAAGAGGGGAAGTTCAGGTTGGAGATAAGGCAGAAGCTGTTCCCTGTGAGGGTGCTGAGGCGCTGGCCCAGGGTGATGGCCCAGAGAAGCTGTGGCTGCCCCATCCCTGGCAGTGCTCAAGGCCAGGTTGGACACAGGGGCTTGGAGCAAGCTGCTCCAGTGGAAGGGGTCCCTGCCCATGGCAGGGGTTGGTACCAGATGACGTTAAGGTCCTTTCCAACACAAACCAGGCAGAGATTCTATGATTATGTGTATGTAGAATGTCCCACAATTATACACGCAGGCTCAGTTGCATGACCTGCTATTGAGGCCATTTTTTACTTCCCATGAGAAGGCCCTCTTTTGCTTGAAATGGTGAAAAAATTTAATGACTCAGGTTCAAGATTCCCAACTTGGATGTCTGCTTACATATGAACTAAAAAACCAATAAATAAAAACTAAAGTTATAGCCAAAATAGCTCAGGCATTTCAGAACAATGCTGGTTTTCCCACGTTAAGATGCTCCAGTGGCCTCAGGAGCTGACAGTACCCCAGTGCTTTCACATTAAGACACACAGAAGTTAGAGAGAAACAGAAAAGGACATAGAAGAGCAACTAGTTGAGCAAGAATGCTGGAATACTGATGGAGAGTTTCAAAAGTGAGGATTAGTCATTTAGAAGAGGAGATTAAATTTCAACTCAATAAAAGCAGCATAACTAGAAGTCTGAAGGAAGCCAAGTTGTGGAAGAGATAGGAAAGAAAGCTAGAGAAGGTCACAACAGCATACCAGAAGTTGTCTCATCCATCTCCTGCTCCAACTGTCAGGAACGCTGCATGTTTGTACAGACATCCCACAGCAGGGACTTCCCAACCTCCCAGCACAGGCCACTTCACTGCTGTTGGGAGGATTTTCCTGCTCCTTTTGACCCTGACTCAATCCCATTACCAAAACCTTTCTCCCTCCCCTCTGGAACCAGCTTGCTTCATTCTTCAAGAACCTTGTGTTCCCATCTCTGCCTTCTCTTCTTTCAACTCAGCTACCCAAGCGGTTCATCTGTCCTGGTGGGTTACACCTCAGTGCTTTAAATCAGGCTTTTGCCTACCCCTGGGGCTTCCTGCCCAGGTCCACGTTACCTTGAAGAGTTCTGGCTCAACCTGCACGCTGTCTCCTCCTCAGTGTCGAGTGTAATGAAGGATCCCATAATCTCCAACCAACACTGGCTTGTACAGGGTCTTTTCCATGATATTACACTATCTGTTCATCTTTAAGAGTCGACCCTATACACTATATTCATCTTTAATTCGATTAAACCTTACAGAAGAGCCATCCTTCACAGGCAGCCTGACTGAACTGAATTCTGGCTCCTTAAGACCATTTGGAGAAGCTCCAGCATTACTCCCAATGTAGCTGCAGACTTTCTCACCTTTGTATTATACTTTGTGCTTCATCATCCATATCCTTACAATAATGCTGAACAGAACCAGCCAGACCCATGCAGCCCCGCTCAAGACATACTTCTGTTCTTTCCAAGTATAATTATCCAATCAACAACACATCTACTGAAGATTAGTCACTTGAACGCATGCTTCCATAAGCTACTTATAAGAAAGTCTCATGAGACAGCATCAAAGCTACTCTGAAGTCAAAATGACACCTAATTCTTATCCCCTACTCATAAGGCTCTTCCACAGAGTAAGTCCAAACTCATTTGACGCAACTGACTCTTACCAAGGAGTTGTGCGAGAGCCACTGCAGACCTGTCATCTCCTCAATACTTACAAGTACTTTGATTTGCTGTACCACAGCTCAATTGCTAGAAACCCACCCCACCAGAGCCTGGAAGGGAACACAAAGATGCTTACTCCTTCTTACCTCTGCTGTTACCCACCAGCCATGAAGCCCACAGGCAAGACATCTCACACCTCTCTCACACTGCTCCCCATCAACCAACACCAGTAAAATTACCCTGTCAGCCTGCACTGCAGAGATCCCTGTGTAGGTGTTCTCATCTGGCTGCTGACCCAGGCCTGGAGTTAGAGCCACACTAGAGCTTCTCTGGGTTTTCTATTTTACTTTTAAGAACACCGGGAAATTTTACAGATAAATAACACAGCAAAGTCATATACTTAAAAGGTTAGGAAATGCTATAAATAATACTGGTTTGGGTAGGTATTTCCGAACCAATGCAAGTTCAGCGTAACTTTGGTTTTCATTACACTGCTCCTTCAGGAGGCAGCAGAGGCAGGGCTTACTTCCTTGACAGAAACCGAGTACTTTGTTTTAATCTCATCACCCAACACAAGGCTGCATTCCTAACGTACTGCAGACAACTCCAACTCTTCTCTGAAGAGTTAAAGGCTTCCTCCCTGACCTTCCCACCAATGGCCCTCCTGACAGTACATACAAGTGTATTGTGATTTTGACAGCTTCCTTGGGAAATGAAACACTACCATCCCCAACTCGAAAGGGAAAATAAGGAAATTCGTAGTTCCAGTTTATTTTGGATGTTCAGGAAAAGAGGGTTTGAACCTCTTTTTAAAAAGCCACATATAAAGCAAACCTTATCTATCCTTCCAAATATATTTTCATGTATTTCAGGGACATGGTTTAGTTGAGTACTTGACACCGTTAGGCTTACAGTTGGACTCAATGCTGTTTGAGGTCTCACACAACCTGAATGATTCTATGATTCTATATTCTCCAGTACTTCACAGGGGATGGATTAGATGATGCTTACAGGTCCCTTCCAACCCAAACTACTCCATGATTCACTATACCCAGAGCACAGCCCACAACAACATCCATTAAATGCCAGTGCTCAAAACAGACCCTACGATGCCAAGCCAGACATGCAGAAGGGAAGCACTTCTGAAAACGCCTGGGTAAGATGAGTTAACCACCCTCCCACAGAGCTCCTGCCTAGGAGCTTATTCACTAACACTGTCCCATGCCTAAAGCAACAAGGCAGAGACCTTACAGGTAGTTTTTGCCACCAGTAGTTTTCAACCCTGGAAAAGATCAACTCTGTGCACAAAAGGAGGCAGGACCTCCAGAAAACAGCAGGCAGTTGTTTTAAGCCTAGAAATACAGCCAAGAAGTGTCACCTAACCTCAAATTTGGTATTCCCCAGCTTCTGAGCGTTCATATTAAGACTAAATATTCCGCTATTTAGATTGCTCATGACAAAAAGCAATGTTTTGACACAGGTGTTAATTTTTCCCTTAAGAAGGGTTAAATCCAACTAAAAGCACACAATAAAGACTGACCATTTCCCCAGTAAAACTGAAGCTGTTTCCATTCCATACAATAAGCTCAGGAAGCAAAACCCTACCTCCATAGTCCGAGGTCAGTCAGGCTGCAGATGGTTATTTTATATCTGACTATTAAAAACAGGTGCTTTTCTGTAGAGGTTTTAGAGAACCTGAACCTGCTGGTGCTCCGCCTGTCCCATGGAATGCCGAACACCTTCAAACCCCGGTGCCAGAGGACTCGCACCCCCTCAGCAGGGTCAGGGCGTGCAGGATTGTGACTCGCTCTGATGAAAACGTACATTGTTTAGACAAGATGAGGAACGTCTTTTCAGATTTCATCTTTAATCATTTCTTATTTACACAGTAATCCTAACAATGACGTGATGCCTCCACAGCCCCATTGGTTCCAGCCTCGAAAGTCAAACATATTCCATCCGCAATGCTAATTAGTTTGTATCATAGCAAAAATGTTCTTAATAAACAGAAATGCAAAACGACTTCAAGGTTAATTTTTTAATGATGCAATAAGGCAATCACAGTAACAGAGTCTTTAGGGGAAGAGTGTTACTGTACATACGCACACCAACTGGGCACCCAACTCATGGGGCACGCTGCCCTGGGAGGTGAATCGCAGCCCTACTGCACAGGAATTGCTGACACTGTTTTCAGCAGGTCTCTGCATCACCAAGAATACTTTAACTCCCTCCCTTTGACTTTACAAGAAAAATCCTCTGTGTGTGTAGAACAACAGCTAGAACAGGGCTCCAGTCTCAAGTGGAGTCTCTAAACTGTATTTCACAGGACGGTTTGGGTGGGAAGGGACCCTAAAGCTCCTCCAGCTCCAACCCCTGCCACGGGCAGGGACCCCTTCCACTGGAGCAGCTTGCTCCAAGCTCCTGTGTCCAACCTGGCCTTGAGCACTGCCAGGGATGGGGCAGCCACAGCTTCTCTGGGCCATCACCCTGGGCCAGCGCCTCAGCACCCTCACAGGGAACAGCTTCTGCCTCAGAGCTCAGCTCAGTCTCCCCTGTTCGGGCAGGTTCAAGCCATTCCCCTTGGCCTGGCCCTACAGGCCCTTGTCCAAAGCTCCTCTCCCAGTTCCCTGCAGCCCCTTTAGGCACTGGAGCTGCTCTAAGGTCTCCCCTCAAGGAGCCTTCTCTTGTCCAGGCTGCCCCAGCCCAGCTCCCTCAGCTTCTCAACTGTTTTGATGGAAACATGTTAGGCTGACAAAGTCCAACACAGGCAAGTCTCTGGCTTTGACTACTGAGCTGGCACCAAATCAGAAGCTGGGCTGAATCCACCTTGAGGCTTATCTGCCACCCACCGTGAGCAGGGGTGACCCAGAAACCTCTGTTGGCAGAGCTATTAAATAAAAAAAAAGTTTCAATTTTTGGTTGGTTTTGGAAATTTGATTTTGACAAGAAATTAAAGCTGTTCCATAACCGTGTCATCAGAGCATCATTCTGAGAGACTATTTACTCAGAATGATCCGTTCGGGTTAAGAACATCTGGGACATTCCCTCTGGCTGTGTACAGCATTCTCTTGGCCAGTATAAGGATGTTAACAGTGCTCTGGTTTTGCAGCTTATCTCTTCATGAACTTACTTATGCTCTGGCATTAATCTGAAAGGAGACAGAAGCCAAAGAACCCATCCTTCAATGGCGGGCACCAAGCAGAGAGCAGGATGGTAACAATGCCAAACACAACACATTTTGCAAGCTACCAACACTGACCACGCGTCGCCAAGTGCTGTGCTCTCATGCAGGCATGTCACAATGAGAAAACAACATCTCTACAAGGGTAAAACAAACAGCACCCAGAATTTCTGACAGCATTCTTCCAAAACTATTTCACTGGATCCGATTGCCTCAGCCACAGGCCCAGAGGCCATTTGCACTTTTTTTATGTAACAGATGAAAGGATTACAGAAAGCTTTCTGGAGCTGAATTTGGAACTAATGATGGGAAAATTCTTTTGTTAATCCCCCATCTCTCCCCACTGCTAACAGACTCCTGAGGCTGGAAAAAAAATGCTATCTCCTGGTACCCTGCTTCTATTTTGCTCATCAGTGCAAAATACTACAGTCAGGAGGTTGGAGAAGAGCTGTCAGCAGAGCCATAAGGTATCAAGGATGGAGCTACACTAAAAATCTGAGCAGAGAGTGATATGAACCCTCAATTAAACCTTGGACACACTGTAACGAAATCAAAAGATGGGATGCATCTGCTCAGGGTGAGTGTCTGCAAAGCAGCCACTTGCACTGCACCCAGGCCTGCTTTAGGATCAGTGGGGAAAAACAGGTTCTTCAAGGCCAAGCTGAAGGGATCACCCCTGGGCAGTCCTTGCTGGTGTCTGTGGATGCAGAGGGAGCCAGCATCACAGAATCATAGAATCCCAGCCTGGTTTGGGCTGAAGGGACCTTAAAGCTCCTCCAGCTCCAACCCCTGCCATGCACCAGGACCCCTTCCACTGGAGCAGCTTGCTCCAAGCCCCTGTGTCCAACCTGGCCTTGAGCACTGCCAGGGATGGGGCAGCCACAGCTTCTCTGGGCCATCACCCTGGGCCAGCGCCTCAGCACCCTCACAGGGAACAGCTTCTACCTCAGAGCTCAGCTCAGGCTCCCCTGTTCGGGCAGGTTCAAGCCATTGCCCTTGGCCTGGCCCTACAGGCCCTTGTCCCAAGCCCCTTTCTCTCCAGGTTCCCTGCAGCCCCTTTAGGCCCTGGAGCTGCTCTCAGCTCTCCCCTTCAGGAGCCTTCTCTTGTCCAGGCTGCCCCAGCCCAGCTCTCTCAGCCTGGCTCCAGAGCAGAGCTGCTCCAGCCCTCGCAGCATCTCTGTGCCCTCACAAAGCACTGCAGGGAGCTCAGTGAGGCTGGCGTCACTCAGCCTGCCCCAGGAGAGGGACCAACCCCTCTGGGGAGCACCGGGACCGCGGCCGGCCCCGCTGGCAAGAAGCCCTCCTACAACCTCCAGCACTGCTTCTTGCCACTGCCTGTGAGCCCACCAGGGAAGTAAAAATAGATACCACCAAGTAATCGCACTTCTAAAAGCAGAGTTGAATCATTTTTCAGTCATTTAACAAACACAAAAGAATTTACATGTACCAACACTGCTCGAGAAGTAAACTTTGCATAATTAATCGGGATGCCTCCAATAGTTGTGCATCTGTGAATGCACAGCTACACCAACTGGCACTCAGGGGAAAGTGCCTCGGGCCACCTCAGGGAGCAAGGATCTCAACTGAGCAGGGAGTCTGAGCTGGTAGGGGAGGGGAAAAAGCAGGCCTGAGTAACAACCTGTCTGGAAAATCACTACAGTTACCCAGCTCCCTAAAGCCTGTTTCATCAGCTCTCAGACATTATCAGCTACTTCTGAATTAAGCCATACTTTATCTTAACACCAGAACAGGCTGAAGGCACCTAATTAGTTGCAGAAGGTGGGAATGTCCAAAACAGGTCAGGGAAGTGGAAGTCAAGTGTCCTGGTGCAATGGGGAATTTGATGGAAGATCTGACTCAAATAAACATAACGATGCTCATGAACTTCCCGTCCTGCCTCAGCACAGACGATGCCATTTTTCACTCAGCACTAGGAAGGAAAGAGATTCCAAGAAAGGGGAAATTACAGGGCAGTTATCCCCATCAACAGTGGCACAAGGTTGGCAGAGTGCCTGAGAAACCGCTGTAGATAGTAAAGCACAGGACATAAAAGAAGATGTGCAAAGGGAAAGCAGCCCCTGGAAAATATGGCTGAGCATTTCAGTTTTTCCAGTGTGCCAGCAGCAACAGAACCCGACCATATCCCCTTGTATCCACACACACAAAAAAAGGGATTGCCTAAAACCAGGGAAAATATGGGAGTTCCACTTGCTCAGTGGTGATGAGCAATCTGGTCCCTTGCCTAGAAGGGTCAGCCTAAATCCTCATCATTCCATACAGAGCAGGTTTCCACAGGAAAGGTTTCCACCTTTTGAGAAAAGAGCGAGCTACTTGTAGCTCAAAAAAGAGCTCACCTGAAAACATGAACAATTTTGCTCTGGGCTTTGTAACTATCTGTGAGCAAAACCAAACCAGCATTCTTTGTGTTACGTGTAAAAAGGAGGGTTAAAGCATTCCAATTTCACAGCTGTGTCAAGGCTTCGGTGCTAGAAAAGGCTGGCACAGTCAGGCAGAAAGGCAATGGTACAACACACATTACCTTCAGGGTCCCAAAACCACAAGGATTTGGAAAACCTTCCCCTACTTCCAACAGAGGGAAATGGGACACAGAGCATGTATTTTCCTGCTGAGAAACCAAGGTTTCATAGAGAATGAGTGAACATGCTCGTGTTCCTCATCTGCTTTCTATTTAGAGCAAAAAAAAAGCAATTAATAAAACGTTTTAATCAACAATTATTAGGAGACTTTTGAAACAAAGATTTCTAATTGAAAATGTCATTCCTCACACAAGACAGGGGATCAAAACATGACGACACCACTAAGCAGTTTCACCCAGCTGCCCAAACCATTTCTTAACCATCTTAAGACTAATAAACAAAGACATATTCTAGACATTTCATATCCCTCCTGGACTTAGCCGTGTATGCAAGGCAAACATGAGAAAGCTGTCTTCTTACTTCACCCTTAGTTGGAATGGAGCTCCCAAGTAGTACATCACATTACATGGTTGTTAATATGGGAACCCCCTCATTTTGAGAATGCAGAGAAATACAAGGGTCCAGGAAGAAGCCGATTTAAGCGTATCATTTATTACCAAGTAAAAGGACATTTACCTTCTCAGTGGTTAAGCACAACACAACCCAAGGATAAACCATATGGCTCAAGCCATTGTGCAAGGGAGAAAGCTGGCAGGACTCCAAGGCTCTAATTGAACTATTACCATATTGTAAGGAATGAAAAGTCAGAAGACAGGTGGATCTGCTCTCCTAGGGCCAGTTTATGTCATGCAAACAATTAAGTGGGTAACAAAACAAAGTGAACAGGAGAGCAACTCCACCATTTGGATACCGGCTCCTTTTAAAGGGAACAGGTACTCTTCTGGTTCAATATTGCATTTAATTTGATCCTACATTCAGTGCCATGAAACCTTTTGAATCCAAATCCATGCAGCAAACAATACAACACTTCCTCAATCAGTGGCTCAAGATTTTTCCATTTAGTTAATAAGACATGGAGTAGGAATGATCAAGTGAAACCTAGCAACACACAAAAAACATCTAAACTGTCTTAAAAGCAAAAAATGCAAAGATCAAGGATACAAAGATTTTGTACAAATAATCACCAATCTTTTCTTTCAAAGGCAGGCTTAATAAAAACATTCCAAGTGTTAGCCATTGCACATGCACAACACGGTATGTGGTGAAACACAATAAACCCACCAGGTCATGAACACGTAGAATCTGTATGGCTGTTTATACTGTCCTGCTACTTTGTGGGCAAAAAGCAGTGCAGTTGTATGAATTACAACATTAACATGAAAATGAGTCTCTGAATCTTGTTCTTACCATTCTGCTCATCCAGCTCATTCCCAATTTCCTGCCCCATTTGCTTTTGCCGAGATATGATTGAAGAAAGTGCATCGAGTCCAGCATCTTGCTCTGCACCAGGAAAAGAAAATGACATGAAAAACATTGCTGATATGCTAGCCTATGTACCATAAAAATGAAGGGAAAGATCTAGTTTGGGCTTAAAGAGTTAAAATGGATTAAGAAAAATACATCAACACAACATGAAAATGAATCCTTATAGCAACAGCACCCAATGTGAACGATGGGTAATTAATTCATCGGCTCTGGCTGGGACATTTAGCTGAGGGTGCCCCCCCAAAAGAAATCCAAGAATTGAACATTCAGCTGTTACCCAATCCTAAATGCAGGAGATTTTCTGGCACACGCATAGAGATCCCTGATTAGCCTTTTTCAATCTTCCAGGAAACTTTTAACACAAATAAAAGACAAACAGGTGATGCAAACACCAAAGAATTCAAACAGATTCTTAAGACTGCAAGAGGATACAGAGTGCATGGAAGACAGCCTGAGATATAGGGAGCACAGTTCCATGTGGTCCCACCAGCTCTGCAGACACTCCTTTATAAAGAACCTCCGCACCTCTGCTGCCCCAGACGGCAGGTTCCACACAGCCCTTAGGACAAGGAGAGCTGCAGGTTTTGCACTAAGCTGTCAAGAAGCAGGACAGGAAGAGCTGCTGGAGGCTGGACTGTTCTGACAAACTGCAGAGCAGAAATACTGCACAGAGCAAGAATGCAGGCTGGGAGCCAAAAATTGTGCAGGGTGGCCAGAGCACCCTTCCCTACAATGGGATACCCATGAGGTAGTCAAAAACCAGAGCCTGATGTTTCTCCTGGACCATGCTGTTCTCCTGAACTGTAGCTATAAATGTGGTTTCATGTGCACAGTGAAGTGGGCCTTATCTGGAGACTGATTTAATTTGATCACTTCCAAGAATTTAACTGCATAGAAATGACCTCATTAACCACCTCATGTCCTTGAGCTGAGGTTTCCCAACACTTCCAAAGTTACACATTCCTTACAGATGCTAAGGGCCAAAATGTCACAGCCCTTTTTAGGTTTGTTAATTCCTACCTTTCTCCAATTCAACAAGACACATAACATCTAGCCTGAAGCCCAGCAGTAAGGCCACCACACTCAGGGCAATTAATGAGACCCCCACTGAAAACCAAAACCATGAACATGGTCAAAATCAGGGATGCCCCATAAGATCTTTCAAAACTTCATTTACAGAGATGCTTTCAGTTAAGAATATTCACAGAACCTCAGACTGATTTGGGTTGGAAGAGACCTTAAAGCTCCTCCAGCTCCAACCCCTGCCACAGGCAGGGACCCCTTCCACTGGAGCAGCTTGCTCCAAGCCCCTGCGTCCAACCTGGCCTTGAGCACTGCCAGCGATGGGGCAGCCACAGCTTCTCTGGGCCATCACCCTGTGCCAGCGCCTCAGCACCCTCACAGAACTTCTGCCTATTATTTCAAGCGCAATTCTGCTCCTGCAAATACAGAAAATAACCACCTGGAACGATGATGTTTGACATCTGTAGATAATAAAGTTTCAGCACAGGTTATTGTATTGACTTTCTAAGAAGGGCTCCTCTCAGAGAGCTAGTGATGCTTATAAAAACCAGAAAGACTCTTGTACCTTCTATGATCCTTCGCTGCTGCTGCCTGAGATCATCACAGCCAAGCCCTCTGGTTTCCTCAGATTCTTCCAAGAGCCATGGGTTAGTGACACCTCGTTTGATCCCTCCCGTCATTAGGCTCGATCTGAAAATAACATCAGCAAATCATTTTCAACACAAACTCATCACACAATCTGTGCTGTAAGATTTGCTGACAGAGGCGGACGCAGAGGTATTTGTTGCACTCCACGTGATTCTCTGCAATCAGAAAAGATGAGACCAAAAGGATCCAACAATCTCCAATACCAGTGCGTCCTGCACACTACATAACACTGCCTTAGGAAAGGTAAAGCAGGAAGAGAATTAATTTTGCTACATGGTGAAATATACATTATACATTGTTTAATATACCTATAATAAATATGTTTGCACATAGAACAGACAGCATTCAAAACTGCTAAAAAGCATTAGGGTTCCTTTGAATTAACATATTATTGAGGTTATGTGCTGTGATAAAAACATAGGGAAAACCATAAATTAAAAACATCACAGGAACACCTCTGCTATGGAGAGAGCCTGGAGAAGAGTCCTTAAGGGGAGGCCTTAGAGCAGCTCCAGTGCCTAAAGGGGCTGCAGGGAACCTGGAGAGAAAGGGGCTTGGGACAAGGGCCTGTAGGGCCAGGCCAAGGGCAATGGCTTGAACCTGCCCGAACAGGGGAGACTGAGCTGAGCTCTGAGGCAGAAGCTCTTCCCTGGGAGGGTGCTGAGGCGCTGGCACAGGGTGATGGCCCAGAGAAGCTGTGGCTGCCCCATCCCTGGCAGTGCTCAAGGCCAGGTTGGACACAGGGGCTTGGAGCAAGCTGCTCCAGTGGAAGGGGTCCCTGNAGGGTGATGGCCCAGAGAAGCTGTGGCGTGGCTGCCCCTGGCAGTGCTCAAGGCCAGGTTGGACACAGGGGCTTGGAGCAAGCTGCTCCAGTGGAAGGGGTCCTGGTGCATGGCAGGGGTTGGGGCTGGAGGAGCTTTAAGGTCCCTTTCAACCCAAACCAGTCTTGGATTATATGAAACCACAGACTTACCACAACACTGAGGTACAGCCTGAAAGCTTTCAACTGCAAAAGGATCAATACGTTAATACAGATGTAAAGCAGGTGAAACTACACATTTACTGCAGTCCTGAAACAAATCTAAGAAAGGAACATTTCTGCAACTCCAAATCTGCAGATGGACATCATACAGCTACTCTCCTGCACTTCCAGCCTGGCAGCAACACAAGCAGGCACTCAGTCTTAAATGAGAGAATAATCAAGTTATGGGGTTTGTTTTAAGAGCTATGACTTGTGTTGTTCATGTTACAGACACTTCCCTGGCTATAGCAGAAAACAAGGTTTTGACGCCCAGGGCACATAAATTAAAGTAGCAAAATGAAATGACACTCAAATATTTTTCTCAATACCAGATTTCTGGTTTCTGCTTTTCAGCTTCCCATTGGATCCTCCTATAAAGAGAACATCAGATGACAGATTCTGAGGCACTTGAACCTGAAACTGCCTCCGATGTGGGGTAGGAGTCACTGTACAATCAGCTCCCCAACAGCAGGACACAAGGAAAAGGTTTGTCTTTCTGCTTGGCTTAAGCCCTGTATATTAGTCTCATTTTACCTTTGCCCTGTTCTTTCCCAAAGCACTTCCACAAACCAGGCAAGGAGCATTTTTAGGATCTTTCAAATTCTCCAAATGTTTTTATTACACTAAGACTTTTTTTTCTTTCCTTTTTTTTTTTGTAATTTTGGGTTGGTTTCTGGTTTTGTGGTGGGTTGGGGGGGGAGTTATCGTGGTTTCTTGGGGCTTTGGGGGCAAGGGGTTTACTCTCTTTTGTTTTCTTAACACTGAGTCCAGGTCCCTGCTCCATGAGATAGACTGAAACACCGCACAGCGCACACACACGTACTCAAAATCACTCTGTGGTCCAAACCCTGTATCAGAAGAAGTTAACACTGCACAAGTGTCAGTGGAGGAGCCGATGCACCCTGAGGATATCCAGAGGGATGCCTGCAGGCTTCCTGCAAAACCCAGAGCTTGGGTCTAGGAGCTCTTTGCGGAATTATGGTGAACTGGAGACATCTCCTGGCCATGAGGGGATCAACACTGCTGGAAAATAATTCATCACCACAGGAGGGTTGAGCCATCCAGAAATTACAGGCGTGCACGCCCTCATCTGTGTGCAGCACACCACACGGGTCCCACTGCAGCCCCAGACAGAGCCATTCAAGAATGCTCAGCCTCTTCCCACTTAAAACTTCAGATGTTCATTCAGCTCCACCTCGAGGTAATGGATTTACCTGAATCAAAAACCAAAAAAAGGAACCCCAGAAGCGCAGGGTGGAAGGACCTCAGGAATCATCTGGTTCAACCTTTCCTGGCACAACAGGCCCTAGGCCAGATGTCCCAGCAACCCGTCCAGCTGAATCTTAGAAGTGTCCAACGCCAGGGTGTCCACCACTTCCCCACGGAACTATTCCAATGGCTGATCGTTCACTTTTCCTCCTGTGTTCAGCTGGAATGTCCCCAGGAGTAACTTGTGCCCATCATCCTCTTTCCGTATCACTCCCTGGAAAATGGGAGTCTCCATCTGCTTTGTAGCCACTCTTTAAATACTGACCATGGTGATGAGGTCTTCCCTGAGCCTTCTTTTTCTAAGGCCAGCTCTCTCAGCCTTTCCTCATCCTCATACATCTTCCCAGTCTTTGGATCATCTCTGTGGCCCTTCTCTGCCTCCTTTCCAGCCTGTCAACATCTTTCCTTGGAGTGCAGGAATACAGTGTTCCAGGTGTGGCCTCACAAGCACTCAGAGAGTGGGATTATTTTGCTACAGGACTACAAAGCCCTTATTTTAAGTCACAACATCTCACCTGAGCATCCTCATGGGGCTGGAACACCCCTGTGGAGCAGAACCCAGGCTGTGCCAGCAGCCAGCTGGCATCCAAGGGCAACATCTAGAAGAGGAGCTGGGATTCTTCCGTATTCCAGTCCCCTGCACCTCCATTAAAACACACATTTATGGAGGTAGGAGTCAGGCTTGCTGAGACAGACACACACCCCTGACACCCAGCTTTACACCTCACCTAGCTTTCTTCATTGTTCTGGGGGACTAAACACACCTTTTCTAGTCGCGTGACAACTTCTACCAGGTTCACAGGCAAAGCAGAGGGCACGTGAAGCTCTCTGCTTGCTGAAGAGAGCACAACCGTTTCTGCCTGTGAAAGAAAAAAGCCAAGGCAAGCACAATGGAAATAATTTGCACCACTCGCTCTCTCCCTCCCCCTCAGCAACCTGCCCTATTCCTGGAGCTTGGGTCATGACAACTAGTCTGCTTGTTACAATAATCTTTTTGACATGTTTGGTAACTACCTTCCCACACAACACAGCAGAACTTCCTACCTCCTCTGATCTTACCACGTCTCGCTTTGGTGGTGTGAAGATTAAAGCTTATCCAATTAGCCACCCACTGCCTCCGCCAAGTTAATCACGTAAATCTCTGAAAGCGCCACAGAGCAGTGGAGTGTGCACATAGCTTTTGATTACAGGAGCAGATTTAACTAATTACGAGGCTTAGCAATGCACCCAAGTATAAAAGATGATGGGGTTTGAAATCAGGGAGCTATGTCACTGCTGAACAAGGGAGGGCTTATCTTCCCAAAGGCATTGTTTCACTGATAATTCTTATAGAACTTCCCAAGTAACTTAGATTAGTCAACCAGCACTTACTTTAGACCAAGGCCACACATCAAGGCTTATAGCTTTAGAAGACTGATGAGCAAGACTGAATTTTAAACAAACCCTGGGTCATATGACAATTGGTTGGATGATCACTTGAACATTCCCTTAATGATACAGTTATACAGGGCGGCTCTTTGAAGTGTCCAGGGCACCCCAGCTTGGCTTCACAGGTCAGTCTCCAAGGTGATGGCAAAGAAGTGGGGGGATTCTCTCACTTACGATTCAATTGCTCACACTGGCAGTCAGGGGACTTTAGGAAGCTCCAAACTAGTAAATAAAATAAGAACTTTATTGTACAAAACACAAGCTCTCCCCCTCAAAAAAAAAACCTAGGAGAAGCCATATGAGTGCAAGCACTTCCAAATCCCCTCTACGTATCTTCCCAGGTGGAGGCTCCCACTGGAAGCCTGCAAAAGGGGCAGCATTCCCTGCAGCTGGCAGAGGACCTCCTTAGCCTCCCCCAAATAAGAACTGGTGTTCTCATGTTCAAGGAAATGCCATGTTCCTCTTGATACCATTTACTACTGGTCCCACTGGCATCAAGGACTGGAAGCTGCACAAGTCAGCTCCACGCAGGATGCCAGGCAGTGATGTGCAGGACACAGTGACCTCAGTGTGGCCAGCAGAGCAGTGAAGTGACAATCCTGTACTGGGCACTGCTGAGGCTGCACCTCAAATCCTGTGTTCAGGTCTGGGTCCCTCACTGCAAAGAGACACTGAGGGGCTGGAGCGGGGCCAGAGAAGGGAATGGAGCTGGTGCAGGGCCTGGAGCCCAAGGGTGATGGGGAAGGGCTGAGGGACCTGGGGGGTTCAGATGGAGAAGGCTCAGGGGGGACCTGATGGCTCCCTACAAGTGCCTGACAGGAGGATGGAGCCAGGAGGGGCTGGGCCCTGCTCCCAAGGCACAAGGGATGGGACAAGAGGAATCGGGCTCAAGCTGCCCCAGGGCAGGTTTAGATGGAGCTGAGGAACAATTCCTGCCCCACAGGGTGCTCAGCCATTGGAACAGGCTGCCCAGGGCAGGGCTGCAGGCACCGGCCCTGCAAGGGGTCACACGAGGCCTCAGTGTCATGGGCACATGGCCACATGGGTGGCCTTGGCAGTGCTGGGGGAATGGTTGACAACCTCACAGGTCTTTTCCAACACAGCTGATTCCACAACTCTGTGCCTTCACAGCACCTCCAGGACCACTACTTCTTGCCCACAACACAGGCACAGCAGCTTTGCACCACAGAACAGGGGGCTTCCAACCACCTTGTGCCCATCCAGGACAGCAGGCGTCTGCAGAGGAGCAGGACAAAGCAAGCTACAAGCTGGAAGTGTGTTTGCACCATTGTACAGGCACATATCCTGGAATAACGTGTCTGCTCGAAATGCTGGGTATCCTGTAAGAAGCTACACAGAGGAGTTACCCCTACACCCAGGTAAGCATCCCCAGGGAAGGTCACCTTTGTAACACAGGTCTTATTTCACAGCAATCTCGCTTCCCTGAGCAAACCCTCAAAATATACATTGCAATGAACATTTCCATCAGAGTTACAGCTTGCTTGTAACCATCTTCTTTCTACACCATCCCTTATTTTCTGTACAAGGTTAGACATAGCACAGTACTAAACACATCATAGAACAGCTTATATAGTCTTCATTAAAACATTCTCACCCCTACAGCCCACCTGCACTCTTCAGGAATTAGGGGATTGTAAGAAAGAAGAAATCTTTCTAGAATCATAGAACGGTTTGGGCTGGAAGGGACCTTAAAGCATGGTGTGAAATCAGTGGGGAGTTCCGCCCCATTTCCCCCCCACCTGTTACAACAACCTGCACACATCTCTTTCAAAGGAGAGAAAAGGGGAGAAGATCCTGAAGTTGCCTACTGAAAACTAATTACAGAAAATTTAACTGACCTTCCTCAAGCGAAGCCACAGAAACAGCACAACCTTTCCCCTGGAAAATTCCAGTTGCATCTTAATTAAGGCTGACAACGCCGGAAGGTGAACTAAAGCTATAGCAAAATAATGTAGCGTCCTGCCCTGTGTTCTAGCCCAAGTTGTCAGTTAGGATAAATACTAAGAGCATTAAGGCCACTGTACTTCACAATCAGAAACAGCTTTACAGCAGTTTTCAAAGGATGTAAAACTCACTGAATGGTGACCAAATATAAACGAAGATTAATTCTAGTGAAACCCTCACAGCTATAGGCCATGGGGACAATAAATATGTGATCAGTGGTGCAAGAAGGTTAATGAAAGCAATGACTGCTGGAAGGAAAAAGACTTCTGAAAATGTGTGCTGTCACATCAGAGCTGGATTAGATATAGAAAACCAATACAAAACCAGAGAGAAGTGTCACTGCTAGAACTTAATCAAACAACATGCGCTGATTTTTCTAATGCAGTGGGAAAAGCTGGCTTTCAGACTTCAGACACATGGAAGAGTGGCCTTTGCCACTGACTGAAATCCAAAGCAGGCTGTTCCAGAGGTCTGCACCAATTCTAGAGAAAACCAGTGCTGTAAATAGCAGCTTAACCCTATCAGAAGCTCTTGCCTTCTGTCCCTGCAAGCAGTGGGGCAGGCAGGGAGACAAGCTCCGTCCCCACATACCCACATGTGGGCCAGGGTCAGGCTAGGCAGGTCTGACTCACTGGCACAGAATTCAGGCGCTGGGTATGCCTCTGCCTGTATCACTACAAACAAGACCTACAAGGGAGAATATGGAAGGGGTGTGAATTCACCAGACAGAGAATATTTGGCATAGCTTTATCCATTTTTAATTAAAGAAGTTAAAAGAGAACTACAAAACTTCAAGCCTTGCAACACCAGCAAATAAATACTGTCTCTGATGTTATCTGGTGCTGGAAAACACTGGTTATTTCTAACAGAGCTTGAAATTATCACAGGGTTTTGGACATCTGCCTTGACACCCAAGCAGCTCTAGGTCAACTCCTCACCCTCCGTCTGCCCCACAGCAGCAACACGCCAATGCTGCACGGCCTCAGCCAGGAAGGCCACACTCCAGAAGGTCACATCTGTATATGGACTGCTCAGAGCAGGAGTCCCACAAGAGCCTTCTCACATCATGAGCCCCTAATGACATTTTGCATAATGCTATTTCACATGTTTTGGTTGACTCTGTGGTAGGTGGAAGAGCCAGAATCAACCCATCACCTGGGATTGCGCTGCACCCTGAAAAATCATGGAATGGTTTGAGTTGGAAAAGCTCATCCAGTCGCAACCCCTGCTATGGGCAAGGACACCTTCCACTAGAGCAGCTCGCTCTGAGCCCTGTCCAACCTGGCCATCCCTCGCAGCACCTCCATGGCCTCCTCTGGACTCACTCCCACAGCTCCACGTCCCTCTCGTGCTGCTGCCCCAGACACAGGCCTGCAGGGGGGCTCTTCCCAGAATGCAGCAGAAGGGCAGAATCCCCTCCCTGAGCTGCTGCTCACACTCTGGGGTACAGCCCAGCGCATGGGGGGGTTCTGAGCTGCCAGCACAGCCAAACCCAGCCAACTTGCAGAATGCCAAACCTACAGCTGTCGCTGGGTTCAAAGTCCACAGTTTCACTGTCTGCAGCAGGCCTTGCACTGACGTTTGGTTGCACAAAGGTAACATGCGCTTTGGCTGCACCACACCCCTCACTGGAGAACAAAAGCAAGCAGAACCAAACCTCTACACCATGCTACTGAAGAGGCCCGCATGAAACATGAATGCACACGTGAATACAGAAACACTATCAGTTAAACTCTGAGTATCTCTTGTATGTGCTCCAAGAAACACAAAGTAAAACAACCTAGTAAAAAAGTCTTAATTTCAGCACTCACAGTGGGACACAATGCTCACATTGGTACCCAGTGTTTCACTATACAATAGCCTCAAAACTGTCTTCTGCCCTTTTCAAGAGGAGCACAGCATGGAGAAGAGACTGGTTCTCAAAGATCATCAGCGAAAAGATCTATCTCTTCAGAATTTCAGAGTTTTGGTTTGTTCTAAAGAGAGCCAGGAGAGCTGACATATTCCAGAAAGGTGAGAAACTTTCTCATGGAGGGCTCTAACACTCACCCTCCCACAAATAACCTTCCATGGGTATCAAATTCAGCACTGTGTACCTGGTCCAGAACAGGCCCAGTGAATGGAGTGCTTTAGGAAATGCCTCCTACTTAGAAGCACAAGGTAAAAATTAGCAACCCGATGTATTTGTGTTACACAGCCCTGCTGCAGAACAGTTGCTCTCTTCAGAGGCAGCGCTCACTGTAGCACAGGGCAGCAGAGGTGAGGAAGGTCTGCTCAGCCACATTGAGTGACCCAGACCACACACACAGCCCCATGCAGGGCACGCAGGGCAGAGCACAGCCCCTTGCATGACCTGCAGCCAGACTAAAACCTCTGCCTGCTGCATCAAAGCTTCCCCCACATCAATTAAATAGGTGCCTGGGCCCAACATCTGCAATTCATACAAGGCTTACAAGAACATATACTGACATTATTTAAAATATGAGGCTTTAAATTAAAGATTTACCAGTTACAGCCAACACTCAACAGTTATTTCATTGACCATGGAAGTACAGCAAGCTCTGCAAACTCAGAGACTTCGCCCAACTTCTCTTCTGCGCCTGCTTGTGCAAGTCCAGAGGAGGTCAGAGATGCTGGGAGGAGCTGGAGCAGCTCTGCTCTGAAGCCAGGCTGGGAGAGCTGGGCTGGGGCAGCCTGGGGGAGAGAAGGCTCCTGAAGGGGAGACCTGAGAGCAGCTCCAGGGCCTAAAGGGGCTGCAGGGAACCTGGAGAGAAAGGGGCTTGGGACAAGGGCCTGTACTGTAAGGCCAAGGGGAATGGCTTTAACCTGCCAGAACAGGGGAGACTGAGCTGAGCTCTGAGGCAGAAGCTGTTCCCTGTNAAGGGGCTTGGGACAAGGGCCTGTAGGGTTTCAACCCAAACCACTCTGTGATTCTGTGTATGATACTGTCACTAAAAAAACCATGTGATTTCAAAGCAAATGAAACCGCAGCTCACTACATGTACATGAGCTCAATGGATGCATTTATCATTCCATTCAGACACACTCAAAGGACAATCACATTGCTCACTTGAGGCAACAGTGCTGTACCTTGTCACATCTGGTTCTGTGCCTTCATTCTTGTAAGATGCCTGAAGTTGTTTCTGTCGTGTGAGAAGATCATCCACCAAATTCTGCCTCCTGTCCCCCTCCAGCTGTGTGCTGAGGATACTCGGTTAAGGACCAAACTTAAAAACACTTAAAGAATTTATTATATAAGACTGTTATACATTCTTCAAATAAATCAGACCTCCTGAGCATCAGAATTAACTACAGTAACTATTTTAACCCCAAAAAAAAGCTGCAAGATCTAAGAAAAGGACAGATCATATTTGTCTGAACAAAATCTGCAGTTATTCTAAATGTGGTTTTGGTTTACATATCTCAAAGAAGAAGTTTCATGCAGGATCACAGAGTGATTTTCAGGCCACCATCTCAAAGTAATGAGAGACGAGGAAGGCTATTTGTTGCTAAATTAGCATGAGGATGATGAACTGCATTTCCTCCTCCAAAATCCAACATAATTTTTCTTTCATTTATTATAATGCAGTCAATCTCTTCTATAACACTGACAATGTGTAACAGTGCTGCACCCATTAAGTTCCAGGGAGGACAAGGATTAAAAGAGCTCCAACTTACACCATGATCCTATCAAAACAGCAGGGCCAAACAGAACAGAGCTTTTAAAGCCAGGAGGGTATTCACATCTTATTTCACTGGAGGCTCAATACACAGACCAGGTGAGCAGCTCCCAGCCAAGTGCTCAGTAAACAAAAGTTTACTGTTGCATGTTTCCATCTGAAATCCATCAGCAGAACACCTCAAAAGCCACTGACACAGCAGAAAAACAATCCATGCTGTACCGCTGAAAGACAATGCCTGCAGTGCTGCAGCTTCCACAGGGGACCTGTGTTTGCTTATTTTAAGTAATCTTAGTGACATTCTGAAGGACTAACTCTCTTCCAAGTACTGTTGAATAGATGATGCAACAGCTGAACTGGTTGGTGTCTTTTTTCTGCCACAACATTTGTCTGCTTGAGAGCATTCCCTGGACAGGAAAGTGTTATCCCTAGCCATCAGCACAGCTCTCAGAGGCCTGTACTCAAAACGGGTTTCTGCTGTAGCAAGCTTGAAATTAAACACTCATTCATTAAACCAGATTGCTGCTGAATACCTTCAGGGATAGAGGTGTACTTCTTTGACTCTTTATCCTTCCAGCATATGGAAAAAGCCGCAAATCCAAACCATGCCCCAAGGTAACACTGCTAGAAGAAAACCTGTGATTTCTTCCTAAGGCCTGTTTTAAAATCTTTTGACACCATTCTGAAGCTGCAGTTCCACTGCTCTTTAAGCCAGTCCAAGTCAGGGCTGCCACATCCCTGCCCACACCCTGAACAGAGCTTCAACCTTCCTTTCTGCTCTGGCACCCTGCAGGCAGCAACTGCACCAAAAGGTGCACATTCTCTGCCAGAGGAGTGAGCTGAGCTCAGAAAGCAGATCAGCAACATCAGCACAGCACACAGGCAAGGCAATGGCAGCGCTGAGGTTATCCAGACCATGTTGTTAAGCTCCTCTCTAACACAACCATACCCAAAGCCCGCCAGACCAGGCGCCACGAGGCTCCCAACCCTTCTTGCACTATAGCTGCAATGAAAAACTTCAACAGGAGCACAGACAAAGTTCTAGTGACAAAGTCTAAAAATGGAATGAGGGAAAAACCCGAGCCATGTGGCACAGCAATTACAGCCTATTTTTTGCACTCTCTCCCACAGTCCAGAAAGGTCAGCGAGTTGATGTTTACACAGATACATTTGGTGTGTTGATACGGCCCGAAGCAGTAAGTCCTTCAGCTGGTCAATCTTCTCTTGGAGATTCTGCAGCAACGACCTGATGATCACATTGAGCTGAAGGGGAAGTGAAAAAAGTGTTTCAGTTGGAGTTATACTTGCATAAAGTTTCATACTACTACATGCAGGTGACAACACATTTAACTTCAGCTGTACTGGTGTGAAGGACTCCATTCCAAAGCAAGAAAGCCTGACTCAGAACCACAGGGGACCGGCACAGCCAACTGGTTTGGGCTGCCTAGAAAATAATGAGATAAACAGTGCTGGTTTCACAAACACAATTCTAATGCACGAATGGTGTTTAATATGGAGAGCTTTCTTTCAAGTCTTTATAAACATACTCCTTTGTATGGGCAAAACATTTCAGCACACTAATATTTTCCAGTTAGTTTTCCAGTTCTTGCCTCTGATCTTTCATACAAACACAGGCAGCAGCTTCTCCTGCCACCAAGTTTCTTTCCCAGCTCCCCAGTTAAAGGGGGGTTGCCGCAGGTTCAGACATGCCCTCCACTGAACTCCCTCCAAATTTTACACTAAAGATCCCACAAGAAGTTCAGATTTCCTCCGTTTCCCTCCCCAGCAGCACCTGACCCCAGACCCCTCCTCCCAGCTGATCTGCTCCAACTTGGATTCATCTGTTCTTACTAAAAAGATAAAGTCATTCACACTCTTCCCTGCTGCAAGCAAACCCGAGGCTTGCAGGAAATCCTCCTCCTCCTCTCTGCCCACCCATTCCCAGCTTAAACCGGAATAATCCTCTAGGTTTTTCCTCCTCAAATGGTATTTCTTTTCATTACCATTATGTAGAACATACTAGGAAAAAACACTGTAACCGCAACGAACTATGCAAGCAATCCTAATTAAGACTTCATGTGCTTCTTGCTTACAAGACATCAGCCCTCAGACGCTCTCTGTGATGAACTGTTAACACAGCAGGCATGTTTCCTTCGACTCGCCCTCTTGAAGACGCAGAGGCAGCAGCCAGACACCAACGTCTCCCCAAGCTGTCACCGTGCTGCGAGGATCCATCAGCTGAACTGCACCAATACCAATACCAGCACAGGGCAGCAGCAGGAGAGCCTCAAACCCCCGACAACACCAGAAGTTGAAATCCCTGACCCAGTGACACTCAAACACTGCCAAATCTGACAGGGAGCAGATGCAACCACGCTGAGACAGCCTCATGAGTACACAGGCAAGATCCAGGCCCAAACCAGCTGAACACTACGGGGCAATGTTTCCAAAGCCAGGGTGAGGTGTATATGCTGTTGGGGCAGTTGGAGCCACGGTGTATCCTCTAGCTCTGCAGGCAGGTAATAAAAGGTCTTCACATTTCACATGTACTCACAGCCAGGTGGAAAATGATGCATTTGACAAACCCAGCACAGAAAAGTAACATCAAGGTGTATGGGTCTAACACACAGCCACCCACTACACCTCTGGCCAAAACCTGCAGTGTTATAAGTAAAGATTTTGCTTCCATTTGAGAAACAAAAGAAAAGGAAAAAGAAAGCAATGGGAGTTGTAAGATCACTCAATAGAGCAACTCACCACCAGCGAAGTGCTGCTGGAAATCTTCCCCTACAGGGTTTTGGGGTTTTTTTCCATTTTAAATATTACCCTCTGGTTTTTGCCCAGCAGAAGGTGTTTTTAGCTATGCTCACAGCAAAATACAAGGAAAACTTGTTTGCATTCTCCCTACGAGGCCAAATGTTGTACAAACACTTTTTCCTCCGCTAAAATATTCAGGAGTCGCAGAATGTGACTGCTCAGCTGTGGGTTTCTCAACATGCACGTCTGTTATGAAAACAACCCTCTTATTGTTGGAAACTTGTTTATAGTAGAATCACACACTGGGAAATATTCATCTTTAATTGTTAATGGATTAAAGGCAAACCAGGCTCACAAAACACAGGGCATGGAACAAATGATTTTACGAAGAAATAAGTCAGCCATGTAATGTTTCCATAAAACACAACCTCAGAGAGCTATGGGACAAGAAGGGTTTCAAACAGCCCCAATACAGTATTTTGTCAGAGGGCTGGGGAACACAACACCAGCTGCAATGATGTAAATTGAGGACTTTGTGCCCTATGAACACAGATACATGAAACAGCAAACATTTAATGAGTCTCCTGTTGCTTGAGTGTATCTGTACAGTATCTGATTACTTGGGCATCTCGAAAGCAGGGCGTTGAACCACCACCTCCAAACACTCTTCTCAATGCTACTGCTGGAGAAAACATTTCCCCCAAATTCCACCTATTTGGGCCTCCTGAAACCTCTTTTCTCTTCATGCCAAATGGGGGCATTCATTAAAAAGCGGATTATTGGACAAAGCCTATGCAGGTTTCTTCAATGCATTTGCAAAGAAAGTATTTCCAAAAGGACATCTGATGTTAAGAGCTATCAGCAGAGACTGGCAAAGAAGAGTCAGTGATCATGCAGCACGTTACAACCCTGCTACAGAGAGGGACAGAGTCGACAAAATAAATCAGTGGGCTTCTAATTATGCAGATTATTACAGAAGACCCATTCAAGGGCTCACATGCCTCTTCCACTTAAGGCAGTCATGGGAGAAGTTAATGACGTGATCTTCAGGGGCTGCGATGAAGCGGGCTCCTACGCTTCTGGACGGGAAGAATGAGCCTTTTAGTCCTAAAGAAAGCACACTCCTGAGAATCTTCTTATTTCATTTTCTTTTAATGGGAAGTGTGAAAGGTGAAGCCCATTGTATTTCTGGGTGAGCTCTAACTTTTGCTTCTCATTCATATTTAACACCAGGCTTACACCTTGTTAGAAATGTAGCTTCTAAAAGCTGAAAAATTAATGTTTCATCTGATTTACAACCCCTACAGAAAGGAAGCAAGCCAGCCTTGTGGGGAAAAAACTACCTATGCAATACCTACACAGAAGGGAGTTCACAGAAGCCAATGTGCATCCCAACATCTCTTAGCTTCAGAATGTCTGAAACAGTTCTGCTCCTGGCAGCCACATCCCTGACCCATCAGCAGTGCGTGCCCAACACTCCCACAGCCTTTCCTTCTCTGTTTTTGTGAAACCAGCATCACTGCATGCACAAAAGATTCACTAGTGTTAAACCCGAGATTACTGCTGTGATACTAAAAAGCCACCTTTAATTTAGAAAGTGTATTCTTGCTTGCTTGATGAAAATCTCTAAGAACATACCATTAGTACTAGGCTCCTGACACCAAACAGACCTTTTCATCTGAGGATTCCCAGCGGGCAGCAACGATGGGCACAGCCCAGGCCCCGGACCGAGGCAGGCAGCAGAGCACCCCCTTCCCGCAACGCTCCTTCCAGGCAGCACCAGCTCCCCTTGGCGGCCAGGGAGGGGCGGGTTCAGGGCTGATCTTCCTCAAACATCCAGCTCCTGCCAATGTAACGCCCGACCAGTGCTGCACACAGTGACGGCATTATTTGGGCTGCAGGGACCTTAGAGCTCATCCGGTTTCCAACTCCCGCCACGGGCAGGGACACCTTCCACTAGAGCAGCTTGCTCCAAGCCGCGTCCTTGAACACAGCCAAGGCCGGGCCATTTAGCACAGCTCAAAGCCAAGCCCTGGTAACAACGTGCTTCCACAACGGCCGGGGCCGCCGGCAGAGGGGTACCTTGGCCGAGCTCTCCCCGTTCCTCTGGTACCGGTTCCGCTCCTGGATTTTCTCGGCGGCCTCCTGGGCGAGCTGGCAAGCGGCATCGTACAGCGAGAGCCTGCGGGCGAGAGCGCCGCGTCAGGCCCAGCCCCTGCCCGCCTTCTCTCTCCCCGCCCTACCGTGGGCCTCGGCCTTGCTCTGCGGGGCAGCCGCGCGGCGCACACCGGCAGCCGCCCCGCCCGAGGTGCCGTGTGCCCCCCGCCCGCCGCAGCAGCCGCCACCGAGCGCTGCTGTCCTGTCCCGGCCCGGCGGCAGTGGGGGTGCCGGTCCCGGCTCACGGCAGAGCACCCCCAGCTGCAGGCCGGCACCGCGGCCCGGCGCTCACCACCGCTCCGGAGCCATCGCCGCCAGCGCGGAACTGCCCCGCGCTTCCGGATCGGGTCACGTGACAACGGCGCCCGCCGAGGCACAAACCTTTCCGTGCGCAGGCACCGGGCAAGGGACGGGGCCGCACGGGCGGGGTGCGCGGGTGTTGTACAGGGGTGCAGGAGGACAGGGTACATGGTGCACAGCGCGGGATGCAGGGGTGCGCGATGGAGAGGAGCAGGATGCAGGGGTGCGCGATGGAGAGGAGCAGGATGCAGGGGTGCACGATGGAGAGGAGCAGGATGCAGGGGTGCACGATGGAGAGGAGCAGGATGCAGAGGTGCACGATGGAGAGGAGCAGGATGCAGAGGGGCACGACGGAGCGGAGCAGGGTGTAGAGCTGCAGGTTGCAGGGGTGCACGATGGAAAGGAGCAGGATGCAGAGGTGCATGATGCAGGTGTGCAGGATGCAGAGGTGCACGATGGAGAGCAGCAGGATGCAGAGGTGCACGATGGAGAGGAGCAGGATGCAGAGGTGCACGATGGAGAGGAGCAGGATGCAGGGGTGCACGATGGAGAGGAGAAGGATGCAGAGGGGCACGATGGAGCGGAGCAGGGTGTAGAGCTGCAGGTTGCATGGTACAGGGTTGATGGTGCAAAGGTGCTGGGTGGGACCTGTGAGTGTCCCCAGCCTTGTCCTGGCCCTCCCACTGTTCCTGCCCAGGGGATCCCTCGCCCTGGCTGGTCCCAGTGCTGCAGGCCCCAGTTGCAGCACCGGGGCTGTTGCACAAGACCAGGGTGAGAGGCAGTGCCCTCCCTCACAAGTACCAACCCCTCATTCCCAGATATCTCCTGCACTGGCTGCATCTCCATGACATCACTTTTAACCTGCAGCCAGGGTCCCTTTGGGAACCTCTGGCATCTCCTGGGAGCTGATGGGACCCCCTGAGTATTTGATGCTTTCCCTAAAGCCCAAGTTGGGGGGGTGGGGGTGGGATTTTGGGATCATGTATTTGGCGATGCTGGGTATGGACAAAGGCACGGGCACCAGGCTGGTCGCAGGGTGCCACACTCCAGCTTTGCTACTGAGGAAGACGGAAATTCTTTACATTCCAATTTTCCACGTCAACAGCAAGCTTTGAACATGGTGGCAGCTCCTCAGGGCACCAAGCGCCTCTTGCATTCAGCTTGTCCCTGTCTCAGGTGAATCACTGAATCCGCGCAGTTGGAAAAGGCCTTTAAGATAATCGACTCAAATCATTCCCCCAGCTCCGGCAAGACAACCACTAACCCATGTCACTGAGGGCCTCAGCTACACAGGTTCTGGACACCACCTGGGAAAATGCCATTGCGGCACCTGTGTGTTTCTATTGCGGTAAGAATATGGTCTGGATTAAAATGTACAGCTATCAGCATGGCAGCAGGGGAACCTGCACCCAAACAGTGCCTGGGAAGCTTCAGTATGGTGGGTTGGATAACAACTGGAACAGGGAAAATCAGCAGGCAGAGGAAGCGTGGGGACACAGCCGGTGTTCACCAGGTTTGGGTATCCCTGAACTCGCAGGGACCTGGGAATGGTAGGAGAATGCTTGGGTCAGGAGCAAAACTGCATCAAACCCACTGTGTCTTCCTCACTTTTCAGGAGCTCTTTTTCAGCTTGCAGAGGAGCACAAAATACACTGGAAGATGCAAAGATCCAGCCCAACAGCCGGCCTGGCTGCTTGGTGCTAGGGCGGCTTTCCCAGTCTCCGTAATTCTGTGTGATGACATCCCTGGGTGTCTGAGCAGTTTATTTCTGAGCAGTGAAATCTGGAGGGATGAGTGCTGGGAAGTGGGAATCAATGCACGGCGTCCCAGCAGTGTTATCCCTGTGTTAGTGCACGCCAGGATCCCAACAGTGAGACACAAGCTCAGAAAGGAGCGGACTCTCCTGTGGAAGAAGTTGGGGTTTTGCTGTGTCAGGGTAATAGCAGCCTAACAGGGGAGGATGAGGAGGCTCCGTGCCTCCAGCCCGCCCCAGCGGTCACCCCTGGACCAACCCCTGGGACCCACCTTGAGCACAGCAACAGCCCGGAGCTGTGGCTTCCCACTGCTGCTTAGCAGCACCCCATTCCCTTCCCTTTCCCTTTCTGTATCCTGTTCCCTGTTTCCTTTCCCCTTTCATTTCCCCTTTCCTTTTCCCTTTCCCTTTTCCTTCCTTTCCCCTTCCTTTCCTCCTTTTATCCCTCTTTCCCTCCCTTCCTTCCTTCCCTTTCCCTCTTCCTCCCTCCTTCCTTCATGATTTCCTTTTCCAAATCCTCAGAATCCCCTGTCGCTGCCCATCTCCAGACAACAGTCGCTGCCTCTCCTGTCCACGTCAGTGTCCCTGTCTCCCTCATCCCTGTCCTCTCCAGCAGCAGCAGTAGGGCTGGGCTGCCAGGAAGCATCACCACTGCCGGTGTTGACACTGTCAGTATTTGGGCTGCGAAGGGCTCTGCCGGAGTGGGCAGCAGGCGAGGGCCCACTTTTACAGTAGCAGTCAGGGGACAGCGGGGCTGCAGGAGCATCCCGAGCTGCCTTGGCCGGGCAGGGAGAGGCAGCCGCTGCTGTGCGGGCCTGGCCCAAAGGCTGGAGCTGGAGAGAGAACAAAGAAGCGCGGGGTGTGGGGGCTCCCCAGGAGCCCGGGACCAGAGCGAGGGGCAGCAGAGCCACACCTGGGCGCAGAGACAGGCTCCGGGTGCAGGCTGGGAGCTCCCACAGGGACACAGCTCCCCGCTGCCTCCCAACCAGAGCAGCGCCCTGGGGGCCCCCAGCCGACACCTCCTCGGGCTCCCGGCGCGCTGCGAGCGGGCGGAGCAGGGGCTGCCAGGACAGCGCTGCTGCCATCGCATCTGGGATGGGAGGGGAGGTGCTGCACCCGGAGAGCAGAACGTCCGCCCGGGAACGCTCTTGCTCTGCACATGCTCCCAGACCTTAGGTGCCAGCAGGTGCCCAGGAGCATGTTGTGGATGCAGGCAGGCCCCGCAGACCTGCAGGCAGGAGGGGAGGCAGGAATGAATGCCCAGGGGCTGCTGTTATTACAGGAGAACAAAATAATCATAGAATCCTAGAATAGTTGGGGTTGGAAAGGACCTTAAGATCATCCAGTTCCAACCCCCCTGCCATAAGCAGGGACACCTCACACTAAACCATGGCACCCAAGGCTTCGTCTAGCCCAGCCTTGAACGCTGCCAGGGATGGAGCACTCACAGCATCTTTGCACAACTCATTCCAGTGATCAACGTTTTTAAGGGAAAAAATACTTAAAAATGAGGTGCTGGTAAAAATGCCCACCTTCAAGTGCAGCCTGACCTAAGGATCAATGTCAGAGCAGCGCAGCCGCTGCAGCATCTCTCAGCTCTTAGCGGGTACTTCCCCTTCAACTTAGCTCTTTTGTCTGGGAATACAAGGTACGGTTTGTAATTAATTCTGCAATGTTTTTGGAGGCAAAGTCAAGTCAATTCATGACAACCATTTGAAAGGGGACAGGTTTGGAACCCTGCAGCACCACAACTGTTCCTGCAACGCTCCCATTTTGTGCTCCCGCTGAGCAGCAGAGTCCACCGGAGGCACAGGGTGCTGCGGGAGCACGTCTGCATCACCCCAAACCTCCCCTGGTGGTTTTGCCCTGTGCTGCGACCACAGCCCTGGCAGACCCATCCCCAGGAAGCATCCCTAAAGGCACACAAGGCACTTGCAGAAGGGCATAATTTACTCCTTGTTGCGCCTCTCTTGGCTCCTGGCACTTGCTGCTCACGTACTTCTCTGTCCAATATCCGCAGGACCATCCAGCAGGAAGCGGTTGCAAACCCAGTCACTGTGTTGATGTTTTTCTTGGTTCAAGGACAGGCGATTTCATCACAGCCCCAGCCCTCACTGCACCCTTCCTGCCCCGTGACGCTGGCCAAGGGAGTGAACCCCAGAGTGAGAAAGCAGAGGTTATCCTTGGGGATAATAACTTACTAAGTTTAATGGCCGTGTTGCTGGTTTGATGGCTATCTCATCCCACGGGGTGTTTACATCCCCTCCCCGGCCCCGCTGTGAAGCTGGGGCAGGACAGGGTGATGCAGGCACCGGTCCACCCCTCGCTCTATTTACACCAAACAAACACCCTGTGCCAGCGAGCTGGTGCCCACCTTAAAAGCAAGGGCAGGGGACGGGGACGCAGCTGAAGCACCCAAGGCAGGGCCATGCTGCAGGTGGGGCTCAGCCTGCCCCGCTCCCCCGGGGGGGCCGACGGCGGCTTCCCCATGGATGAGGGCGATAACACAGGCACCGGGGAAGGTGAGTGAGCTGCAGCTGGGCACAGCCCTGTGTCCGGTGCTGGGGAAAGTGCAGGAGGCTCTCACTGCCCCCTGCGTGCCAGGGCCACATCCCAGAGGAGGGGCACTGGAACAGACCCAGGTTTTCTTCCCCAACACTCCCAGTGTGTCCCAGGGAGGGCAGAGCTGGAGTCACCACCAGCCAGTACCCTCGGCTGGGCTTGGGTTGATGCTTCTCGGTACCAGGGCCAGGTAGCATCCTCTTGATGCATCCAGCTGTGAGGCCAAGCTGAATCTGGGCCATGGCAGTGCAAACAGCCCTGTTTTGACCCCACTGTTTTAGCCTGATTTCTGTGACTAGATGCCTGCAGGACTGTAAGCATTGTCTGTCTGTCTTCAAAGCAGGGTCAGGTTGAGCAGCAACCGCTTGAAACTGCTGCCCTTGCCCTGAATCAGAACCGAACCTGATCTGCTGCTTTTGCTGATCTTGAGCAGGGGCCAAACTGAGCCTGAGAGCAGGAGCCAGAGCTGGACCTTCTCAACATGCCACCACATGCTGCCACACATGCAGCACACAGGGCTGGGACCGTGCTGTCCTCGCATGTCCCTTTTGCACCAGGCCAAATTTGACCAGGTCAAATCCATCCTAGACTCCCCAGCCCAACGGAGCACATCCAAGATAAATCCAGCAAAGAAATGATGGGTGCAATAATCAACTTTATCCTTGAAAGTTAATCACCACCCAGCAGAACTCATCCACATGAACCTAAGTCCTTGTACAGGGTTTAGAGCTCAGCTCTCTCACAACCCCAGGGAAAATGCTGCTCATTTTTCTCTAGGAGGAGCCCAAACTCCACTCTTCCCAGACCAGGGCTCACAGCTTCACGGTACAGGAGACAGGGGCTCCAGGCAGACCTTCTGTTTCCAAGGGGCTTCCCAGCTGCTCGCCTGCCCCTGGATGGGTCTCTCCAGGTGCATGGGAGCATGCAGGAAACAGGGACCCTTTGGCACGCTGCAGCCCATCTCACACCCCTCTTGCCGCAGCACCTTCTCTCCTGCACCCGAGCAGCTGGAAGTGTCAGGAGTCTTTGGCAGGAGGCAAAGGCCTGAGGCCACTTTGCCTGCTCTGCCTGGTTACAGGTTGCAGGATGGGAAGTCAGGAGCTTTAGAAGGGGTGCAAAGCCTCTCATAGTGTGGAGAAGCAGCTCTGACACCCAGCTGGTGCACGGCCTTAATGCTTCCCTGAGCCCCTTAGCCAGTGGTTTCACCAGGGCCTGAGCTGATGTGAGCAGGCAAGGGCAAAGCAAGCAGCTCCATCAAGGCAAAGCCTCCTGAAAACCTTCCCGTTGCATCAGGGATAACTGTTGAAGTACAAGGTGCAGCTGTAAGACTTCAAAGTGCCATCAGCCAGGGTGATGTGCTGCCAGCTGGGGAGGCAAAGTGTGCTGAACAAATGGTCTTTGTCCTACAGAGATATTTGGCTCATCACCAGTCACCGTTGTGATCACAGAGGCTGACACCTGGGACATCGACATCTCCTCTTGTCTGGGCTGTGGACAGTTTGTGGATTGGGACAGGATGCCAGACCCAGAGCAACAAACACATATCCCCCCAGACATCCTCAGCAAGTCCCCGAAGGAGCTGAAGAAGCTGGCAAGAGAAGGCTACTGGGCAGTGAGCCGTGCTCTCAGAGCTCAGGTCTACCACCAGCTCATACAGCAGGTCTCCTGCCGGCTCGTCACCCCAGATGCTCTTGTCTACAGGGACGTGGCGAGCCGGCTCTTTGGGAAGATGAGTGTGAGCACCTACCCCCTGCCCGAGTTCCTAGAAGGATGCTCCATGCCCACATACTGCCTCAACCCAGAAGGAGTCACTGCCTTGAAGAAGATCCTCATCTGTGTTGGCAACCTTTTCCCTGACATAACCTACAGCCCAATCCTCCCCTCGCTGGTGGCTCTGCTGCTGCACTACAGTGAAGACGAAGCCCAGTGCTTTGAGAACATCTCGCGCCTCATTGCCAGCAACTCTCCCCACACCAGCTACATTGACCAGTCCTTCCTGGCCCACCAGGCCTCCTGCATGACTTTTGGGGATCTGGCCAACAAGCACTGCCCGGCAGCCCACAGACTCATAGCCAGCACCTCTGAGAACGTCTTTGAGGTCTACTCTGAATGGTTATCGTGGCTCTTTCACGACCTCCCCTTCAATTATGCCATCCGTGTCTTTGATGTCTACCTGCTGGAGGGGCAGAAGGTCCTGTACCGCATTGCCCTGGCCTTGCTGAAGCAGTACAGGCTCTCAGTGGCCTCCACCGAGCTGGAGGGAACTGACATCAAGGCAGACCTGCAGGCTTTCGTGCAGAACATTGCTGAGCATGTGACTGTCGACAAACTCCTAGAGAGAGCCTTTGGCATCCGGCTGTTCTCCCGCAAGGAAATCTGGCTTCTCCAGATGGCCAACAGGAAGGCGTTAATGGAGAGGGGCATAACCATGGTGCAGAGCAGGTAAGGAGACCAATCTGTTTGCCAGCTCTTGGGGCTAAGTAGACAAAATATGAGTTACAGTGGCGATACAGCATGTGGGGAGCTTCATGTATCTCTGGAAGCTTTGGTGATGCTGGGCACCTCACAGCCGCTCGTGGGGGACCCTGTGAGGAGGCACTGCACAGTCAGAACTAGCAATGTTAACAGAAAGCTCATGATGCAAAAAGCATGCACAGGGGCTGCACCCCCAAAAGCCAACAAGACCCCAGCTTGGCAGTAATGTGTGTCCTCCCTCGCACAGGCAGTCCTTCCACCTGGCCATAGACATGCAGAGCTTCAACTCCAGCATTGTAACGGCTCAGGAGATGCGCATCATCTGGTCTTGGATCCCTGAGCGCTTCTCCCTCTGTCCCCCATTGCTGCTCTTCTCCACCTCAGAAGATGGGTGCAGCCTGCAAAGGTAAAGCATCATCTGCACGTCAGGCCAGGGCAGGGCAGATGGGAGGAGTGTAAAACTGGGTAGAGGCTGTTGGTGTAGAAAGGAGAAGCATGTCGTGTTCCTGGGGGACATCTGTGATCTTCTGGGGACTCTCTCGTCCAAGCCCAGCCAGGACACCATTCCCAGGGCTCCAGCTCCCTCCCATCACCATGGAGCACAGGGCAGCTGCTGGGTGCTGCAGCTTGAAACTGAGCTAGAAAATGAGTTTGCCATTGAATTCCCAAGCTGCGAAGCAACAAAAACCTCTCAGTGGGCTGAGCCTGCCTTTGCACCAATATTTTCAGGCAGGAAACCCAAGCCTGCTCCTCTGTAGGAGCACATTAAGCAGAGAGGTTGCACTCACAGAGCAGGCCATGCTCATGGCAGGGGCAGACAGTACATGGGCACATCCATGGAGTAGGGCAGATATCAAACCCTCTAAAAGCAAGTTAAGAGGGCCCAAGTGTCACAGCCAAAAATGCAATAGATCAGTGTCAGCACTGAGACAACCCAGGGCCCAGTGACACCCACTGCCATGGCCAAGGAGCAATGGGTGCAGTGGGAATCGGGATCATCCCAGTGTTGCAGTGCAGCTCACTGCTGAGCTGATGGATGCTGTCCAGGGCTGGGTGCTGCTCACGCCACCCCAGCTCTCAGGGTGGTGTTTAACGGTGGGGCTGTGGTGGGAGTATCTCCATTAGCACCACAAGCACGCTCCCCTGGACCCGGAGAGGCAAGCAGACACCCATGGCACAGCCCTGCACCTTTCCAAGGCAGCAGTGGGGTGCCAAACCCAGATTATCAAATACATCCAGATTAAAAGCAAGCTCATTTGGTAAGCTCCCCCATGGAGCATCCCCTTCAGCCTGGAGCCTGAGGGTAGGGTGGGAGGATTTAGTGTTTGGATTTATCTGAGCTATTACCTGCTTCACCAAGCAGAAGCAACAAGAAGTCCCATAAGCGAACTCCCTCTGTTCCTACGCAAACACTGAAGCTGCTGAAGATACAGGATGATGAGTTTCTGCTGCTGTCCTTCCACAAGCTCCTCTGGGCCAGCTGGCAGCACAGCAATAGGCTGAGAAGAGCCACAACCACTCCACTGCCCTTTACAGCCTGGTGCTCACCACATGCCCTGTCCTGCATCTCTGACCCCCACCTACCCAGCCTCCTTGTTCATCTCTGCAGGTTTTACACGTGCTGTGAAGGGTATGAACCAACGGTGCTGCTTATAAAAACCACAGAGGGGGAGGTAAGTATTCAGGTCAGATATAAGGAAGAAGTTCCTTACTGTGAGGGTGGTGAGGTGCTGGAATGGGTTGCCCAAGGAAGCTGTGAATGCTCCATCCCTGGTGGTGTTCTAGGCCAGGTTGGAGAGAGCCTTGGGTGATGTGATCTAGTGCGAGGCATCCCTGCCCATGGAGGAGGGCTGGACCTGGATGATCTTAAGGTCCTTTCCAACCCAAACTGTTCTATGGTTCTAAAACAGGCGACCACCTTGCCACCATCCAGGGGCCAGCTGAGGACAAGGGACTCATAGACCCCCATCCACAGCCTGATGCCGTTCAGTTGATACAATGCTTTGAGGCACACATTTACCGCTCCCTGTTGCCAGGAGCTGGACAGGGCCCAGGAGGAGGCTCAGCACCATCAGCCAGCACGCAGCTGCTCTGCTGTAGAAGAGCAACCCCCCGAGCCGCCCCTCAGGCACTGAGGCTGTGTGGACTCACCTCCAGGGCAGCAGTGAGCGGTCAGTGCAGGATGTGGCTGGCACAGCAGAATCTGGCTCCCCTGTGCTCTCTTGTCCTCCTGCATGCACGTGCCAGGGCTGGTGATGGTGCTTCTGGAGCTTGCTCTGGCTCCAGTCGCTGACTCCCCTGTGCTCTCTCCCAAGGTGTGCGGGGCATTTCTCTCCTCCGACTGGAGCGAAAGGAAGAAGAGTGGGGCAACATCCGGCTTTTTTGGGACAGGGGAGTGCTTTGTGTTCACTGTAAGTCACGTTCGTTTCTGGGTTTCTGCTTATGGGTCTGTCTGTCCATTACTTTTTCCTTTACCCCTCTGACAACTCAGGGCACGGTAGCACCGAGCCGCTTCCCTACCATGGTCCCACTGCTTCCCTTAGCTCTGGCAGGAGGCAGAAGCACAGAAATTGCTGTGCTGGATCAGAGCAAATGGGGAACAAACTCCTGCCTCAAGTGAGCTGGCCTGCCCCGAGCCCCTGGAAGGTGCAGCAACCCCAGTGGGTCTTGGAGCACCTTGCAGATGGTGCAGGGCAGTGTGCATGGCAGGGCTAGATTCTGCCCTGTTTGCTCAGGGCAGCTCCTGGATGGAGCTATACTCCCAAATCAGCCCCTGTGTTCCTCAGAGAGAGCAGGCTGAGCTGGTCCAAGAGACTGTGGGGCAATGTCTAGCAGTATCCCACCAGTGTCCGTCCAGCATCCACCCGCAGTGTGGGTACTGCAGGTTTGCCCATCTCCAGCAGCATCTGGCAAAGCCAAAAACAGCTTCTCAGCCAGCTCCAGAGCAGCGCTGGAGCTGCCAGGATGCCTTGTCCCTTCTTGCCCCAGGTCTGGACCTGGCATTTGGCTCCCAAACCACCTGGCCGGGCAGCACTGTTTTCCCAAGGACATGGCTCACCACATTCCTCCTGCTTTCCAGGTCCACCCCGAGATGGAGAGGTACGAGTGGGTGTTCATCAAGAAGCCAGAGCTGGCCAAAGCCGTGCCACGCTCACGCCAGCGGTCACCTTCCCCCTCTCCTGCATCCCTCAGCTCCTCCCCGGATGGCCTTAGCACCAGCTCCAACCGTCTCACCGTGCCCACGCCACAGAGGAAAGGCCGTCTCTCCCCATTTCTGGCCATCAGGCATTTCCTTCTGCCTTCCAAAACAGCCTCCATGTTCATGTGCGGGTCACGGGAGGGGATCATTATCGGTAATTACGGAATGGTGGACACCCCCCCTGCTGCTGGGGCTGAAAGGGCTCTGCTCCAGACTAAAATCTGCCCTGTCTCTGGAGGCCAAGGCCTCCTGGTTTAGGAGATCAGTTTAAAGCCAAGGAAGATGAAGTCAGCTGCCTCTTCCTCAAATTAACAGGAGGGTGCGAAGCTGTGCAAGGGCAAGGATGCTCCTTTTGAGAGCCCCTTCTGAGGGGCTCTGCTGGCTGAGGGGGAGCACCATAGCACACACCTCCTGGTGAGGTTTGCACCCTTGAGGCTGGTGTGTCCTCTTCCAGCCCTTCCCTCCGCTTTCTGTGGGATGGAGAGGAGGTGCAGGAGGGCATCAGCCCAAGGAAGAGCCAAGCATGGTCACCGGGGCAGACACACCAGCTGCCTGCCCATGCTGCTGCCTCCTGGGTCAGGCTTGGGCACAGGGCTTGAATCTTTGTGTCAGCCATCACCGGGGTGGGTTGGCAGAGGACCACAGCAGGTCAGAAATGCCTGCAGCACTGACAGCTGCCTCTGCCCCCCTTCCAGCCCTCAGGAGTGGGATCAGGGCAGGCCTGGCTGTGGTGGTTCAAGGAGTTTTCCTTGTTCCCCAGCCCTCAGTTTCATAATTCAGCCTGTGCTAGCAGGACAACCTTTCGCGCTGGCTGCCTGGCAGAGCGCTCTCCAGGCGCTCAGCCTCCACACTGCAATCCCAGTTGGCAGAGAAGGCAGCTCAGGGCATCCCCAGCCCAGCTATGCACTGTGTCCGAATGACAGGAACCTGAGAGATGGGCACAGTCCTGAGAAACCTCATCGGCCGGGCCAGTGCCCCTGGCTGGGCAGCGAGGTGGGGGAGAGCAGACACCAACCATCCTGTTTGCTTTTGCAGGTGGAGGGGGAGGCCAAGCTCTGTCCCTTGACGCCAACCTGCTGTGGGGGCACACGGAACACTGCGAGACCTTCGACAACCCTCCACTCTGCCAGGAGAACTTCAAGGTGCAGCTCTTGGAAGTGTGGGGCTTTCAAAACGTCTAGGTCCTGGGGGAGACAGCCCCTCACCACGGCACTCATGGGGATGGGGACCCCTTGCCATGCTGGCTGCCACCCACCTGCCTGCTGTGGTCTCTGCCAGCAGTGCCACAGGCACCTCCACACAGCATCCTCCCCTTCACGGGCAGCCAAGGTGGTGTGGAGAGAGGGCGATGCGGTGCCAGGAACACGACTGGGGGTGATGCCTTTGAGGATATCTGAGGTCTCCTGCAGTTTAGACCCAGCCTGTCCCAGTTCAGGATGCTGGAGGGGAGCTAAGCCAGTTCAGTGTTTCTCACACCACACTGGCCTGGTCACAGCTTGGAGCTCAACAGCAAACCAGTGGTACAGCAGCACAAAGCAGGTTTTATAGGAATTTATGCCTAGGCAAAGCCCAACACCAAGGTACAAAGCTCACCAGAAACACTCTCAGACCCCACTTCCCTCTGGTCCTAAGCCCATCACCACACAGGATTCTGTAGCCTCTGCAGGTTGCCAGGACTCTTTGTCCATGGTTGAAAACGCTGATCAAGTCCTACCTGGTGTCCATAAACCAGCGGCCAACAAGAACCCCCGGCTGTGCACCCCCCTTGTCATTTTTGTATTAAACTGAAGATCTATATTCACCACAAAGGGCTGATGTGAGACTGTGAGCAGTGAATATGTATGAGCCTTGACCAACCTGCCCTGACTACACAGGGTCAAGGTGCGCCTTGGACAAGGACAAGGGGAGATGTGCATTTTCAAACATGAAATGTGAGTGCATACACGTAGCTCAGCCAGACAAGGCTGGGTCAGACAAGAGCTGCCTCATGGGAGGGTCATTGACCATAGAAAGAGCATCCTGGCTACAGAATGACAGTGCCTCCCACATCTAAATATACTTTCCACATCACCTATTCCATCTCTTGAGCTGTTCAGAGGAGGAAAATTGTTGCTTTGTTGCCTGCCTTCAGCAATGGCAGGAGTATCTGAAGGGAGCCTATAGGGATGCTGAGGAGGGGCTCTTCATTAGGGACTGCAGTGACAGGACAAGGGGTAACGGGTTCAAACTGAAACAGGGGAGGTTTAGATTGGATCTAAGGAAGAAATTCTTTGCTGTGAGGGTGCTGAGGCACTGGAATGGGTTGGCCAGGGAGGTTGTGAGTGCTCCATCCCTGGNTGGGTTGGCCAGGGAGGTTGTGAGTGCTTCATTCCTGGCAGTGTTCAAGGCCAGGTTGGATGAAGCCTTGGGTGCCATGGTTTAGTGTGAGGTGTCCCTGCTTCTGGCAGGGGGGTTGGAACTGGGTGATCTTAAGGTCCTTTCCAACCCAAACTATTCTATGATTCTATGATGTGGGCAGGAGCAGGACATGGCAGCAAGTTCACACAGTGCCAGTCATGCGGCAGACCTGGGAGTTGCTTGTAGCCTTCAAGGGGTATCCAGAAATGACGGGGAGGGGAGACACAGCCCTGCGCACCCCTGTGGCCTTTGCCTCACCCAGAGCTCACATGAAAAAGCACCTCAGAAATGCCTTCTCTCCTGTAATTAAAGAGCTCTGCTAGTGTGTCCTAATTATTTCTTTCTGTCAGTGATCATGTACGAGACTTTCTGCCTGGCTGAAAGGTTCCATGGGAGCTCCTTTCCCTTCTTAGAATCATAGAATCACTGAATGGTTGGGGTTCGAAGAGACAAAAAGCTCCTCCAGCTCCAACCCCTGCCCCGGGCAGGGACCCCTTCCACTGGAGCAGCTTGCTCCAAGCCCCTGTGTCCAACCTGGCCTTGAGCACTGCCAGGGATGGGGCAGCCACAGCTCCTCTGGGCCATCACCCTGTGCCAGCGCCTCAGCACCCNACCTGGCCTTGAGCACTGCCAGGGATGGGGCAGCCACAGCTTCTCTGGGCCATTACCCTGTGCCAGCGCCTCAGCACCCTCACACCCTCACCCTGCACCAGAGCGGCCGGGATGGGAGCTGGGAATGGGGATCCCAGAGCGGGTGGGTCGTCTCCAGCAGGGATTAACCCTCGGAGCAGGTGCAGGGGTGCGCTGGGCAGGGGGAGGGCAGCCCTCAGCGTGGCGCCCCGGGCTGCCGCAGGAGCACAGCGCTGTGCTGTGAGGGTTCTGGCACGGTTCCGCTGGAGTGCGTGGGGCCCTGGCAGATGCCTGCGTGTGCTCTGCGCTGCTGGCCTGCAGCGAGCCCGGCCCCTTTAGGGACGCAGCTCCCTTCGTTTCGCTGAGCTCCCCAACCCACGCCCGGCACCCCCGGCCCCGCCCCGCGCGCTCCTCGGGACGCCCCGCCCCTCCCTCATTCCCCGCCCCGCCCCGCCGCCCTCCAGCGCCCCCTGCCGGCCGTGTCGCNTCCACGCCCGGCACCCCCGGCCCCGCTCCCACTCCTCTCCCATCCCGCCGCTCCGCTGCGCGCTCCTCGGGACGCCCCGCCCCTCCCTCATTCCCCGCCCCGCCCCGCCGCCCTCCAGCGCCCCCTGCCGGCCGTGTCGCGGCAGTCCCCGTTGCCTTGGCGCCGCGTGCCGGGCGGGGCGCGATGGCGGAGGCAGGGCGCGCGCTGGAGCTGCGGGCGGCCATCGGGTTCAACGGTACCGCGGGGCGGGGGGAGGGGGAACGGGGGCTGCGCGGGGGTGGGAAGGGACGGGAGCAGAGGGGTCCTTGTGCCCCCCTCGCAGCTCCCGGCTCTGCCCGTGCCCCGCATCCCGAGTCAGGCGGAAAGCGAAGAGCAGGGAACAGCCGAGAGAGCAGGGAGCAGCCGAGAGAGCGGGGAACAGCCGAGAGAGCGGGGAGCAGCTGGGAGAGCAGGGAGCAGCTGAGAGAGCAGGGAACACCTGAGAGAGCAGGGAACAGCTGGGAGAGCAGGGAACAGCCGAGAGAGCGGGGAACAGCTGGGAGAGCGGGGAACAGCCGAGAGAGCGGGGAGCAGCTGGGAGAGCAGGGAGCAGCTGAGAGAGCAGGGAACACCTGAGAGAGCAGGGAACAGCTGGGAGAGCAGGGAACAGCTGGGAGAGCAGGGAACAGTCGAGAGAGCGGGGAACAGCTGGGAGCAGGGAACAGCTGGGAGAGCAGGGAGCAGCTGGGAGCAGGAGTCTCGTTTCCAAGTCAGAACTCACCCAGTGTTTGCGCTGGACATCGCTGTGACAAGGGACGGGGCTCAGGCTCCTCTGGGGCAGGCCGTTGCCGTTTGGAGGCAGGTCATGGCAGCAGGGTGGTGATGTGGCCTCCCTAGGTCAGACATGGCCCTGGAGATCCCTGTGCTGAAGGGCTCCAACCTCTTGGCCAGTTAAATGTCCTGGGAGCTGTAGGAAGCGCAGCGTGGGCCCAGAAGTGTAGATGTGACCCTTGGGTTGTACGCAGGCTTGTTCTGCTGCTCTGCTTTGGGGGCACTGGAATGCTTTTGGTTTTGCCCTCCTTGTGAGATAAACTTTGGGGAACAAGTGATATCCCCTTAGGGAGCAGGATTAGCAAAGCCACTGGCATGGAGGTGTTGGGAGAGGCCAGCCTGCTCTTGGGACTGCCTGCTTCAGCAGGGGAAGAGAATTTGCCTGCAGCCCCTAGAACCATTGACAGCCAGCAGCAGGTCATATAGAACCACAGAGAGTTTGGGCTGAAGGGACCTTAAGGCTCACCCAGTTCCAACCCCTGCCAGGGGCACCTTCCACTTGCTCCAAGCCCCTGTGTCCAACCTGGCCTTGAGCACTGCCAGGGATGGGGCAGCCACAGCTTCTCTGGGCCCTCACCCGGTGCCAGCGCCTCAGCACCCTCACAGGGAAGATCTTTCTCTCCTTTCTCCCGCAGGGCATGTACCCTTCGGCCTCATCTGCCACCCCAATAAGCAGCACATGCTCTATCCCCTGGGCTGTACTGTTGTTATTCAGGACCTTGACAGCAAGAAGCAGGTTTTCTTGCATGGCCACACCAATAACGTCTCCTGTGTTGCTGTATCTAGGGATGGGGTATACGTCGCTTCTGGAGAAGTGGCATTCATGGGTTTCAAGGTGGGTAATGCTCTTTTTTTACCTGCATAATCTTGACCGAAGAAAATGGAGTTGGCTTGCCAGCGGTGGGAACACCTTTGGTTTACTTTTTCCTTAGTTGCAATACAAATGCACACAGTGGGAGGATATTGCAGAGAACGGACAATCGTGGCTATTCCATTGCCTTCATGTTTTTGTATAGCGTTAAGCCTTCCGCCTAGGACTGGGATGACAATCCTTGAGGCACCTCTTCATTTCGGTCCTTTTGATCCAAAGAGCTGCCTGCCTGCGGCAGCCTAAATCTCATTAGACATTAATTAATAAGTGGTGTTGTGTTTAAATTGAGTTCCAGAGCTGCCTGGGGCTTTTTTTGACAGGTAATTAATTACCTGTGGTTTTAGACCTCTAAAGTTTTGTGGCTTAATTTTTACCTCTTTGGAAGGACCTGAGACACGTGGAAGGAATCAAGCATTGGTGTTTTCAGTATTTTAAAACCAAAGTCAATTTTTATTCTGACCTGAAGTAAAGCCACTCAACCAGGAAGTTGGAGCAATGCTTCTTACAGCACCTAATCTGAAGCAGGTTTGTGTCACTGGAGCCCTGGCTGGACAGAAGCTGGCTGGGCTCCTTCTAACAGCTTTCCTGCCAGAGAAAGCATTTAGACCTAATCCTGCGTGTAACATCAGTGCTCTGGCTTTGCTCCCTCCTGCTTTGCACCTCAGGCAGACATCATCCTATGGCATTTCCAGAGGAAGGAGTTACTTGCTCGGCTCTCACTTCACAAGGGCAGGGTTGAAGGACTGGCGTTTTCTCCCAACAACCTTTATCTGATCTCGCTGGGAGGACAGGATGATGGCAGGTACCCATTTCTGCTCCTTGGCACACCATTTCCACACAGTTTCCAGCAAGTAGTGGGGCACGGAGGAACGTTCTTGAGGAGCACTCGCTCCTCCCCCTTCTGTCCATCTGAGTCTTTCCCCTGCTTGATGTCTCTCTCAGTGATAAGCTCTGTTCAACGGGGAGCCAGGTGGGTGCTGTGGGCAGAGCGGGGGGTATGGGGAAAGATGAAAGTAGCAGCTAATTCTTAAGCTGTTGTCATCACCCAGAAACCTCATGGCTCCTGCACAGTTAGCTGGCTTAACGCACTGCCCTGAAAAGCTCTGAATTTCACTGGGGGCCTGCTTTGACACAAAGGCAAATAAGAGTGGAATGACAAGTTATTTTAAATCAGACTTTACAAGCAGCCTAAGATATGATTTGAATCTTGCTCAGCAGAACGAATCTGACAAATGCACATACCTGTGGTGAGGAGCAAGGGATATAAAGTGCAATTCCACACATTTGTGATAAGGCTTTTATTGATTAAAATCTCTGCCAAAGGACTTTCATTGTGTATCCTGGTGGGAACAGACTGCAGGAAAATAAGTTTCATCTTGCTTTTGGGTTGAAGTGTTTTAAGTCATGTCAAAAAGCAAGGCTCTTGTAAGCTCCTCCTTGTCCTGCAGCGTCGTTGTGTGGCACATTGACCAGAGGGAGGCCATCTGTGGGAGCCCTGCCTCGGCACAGAACTCGGGGAACGCGACCGTCGTGGTGTGCTCCAGCTGCAGGGACGAGATGTTTGTCACTGCTGGAAAGTAAGGGTTTCTTTAGACGAAAGAAAGAGGGGAAAGAACCTATGGACCTATTTGCTTTTAGAAAGAGTCCTTCCTGAAATACAGGGTAACTTAAGCAACTGTGTGCTTTTTGCTTGTATGCTTTTTCTTTTTGCTCTGAATGGACCCACAAATATCCATCAGCTTGTCCCTTTAAGGCTTTTCTGCTTGTTCTACATAGAACAATATGTTTTAAAAGCAGCCCAAGGGACCCACATGCATCATTTCTGGTTTTGATAGCAGGATTTTGTACTCAGCATTCCCCATGCAGGGTTTAAAACATTTAGTTGCCAGTATTTACACGAGAAAAGCAGTCACTGAATGGCTCTGAACAATGGTTAATCGATGTAGAAACAATGATATCTTGCAGGTCATTGGATCATCTCCTGTCCCCACCAGATGCAATGTACAATTGGTCACTGGCTTGGAACAAAAGTTGGTGCAAAAAGGCGTATTTGTATGAATCTGAGAAAGCCCCCATGTATCTAGCCTGACATTTAAATGGGTTGAGGACCTGCACCTCTCTTTAAATCAAGGGAGGCTTTGGATGCTCTTGGCTGTAGTTGCACTTATCAGTGCTGGTCTTTGCAGTTATAACACTTCATCAAACATAAGGGTGACTGTGTGGAAAGGTTTTATCTTGGCTTCCATATCCTGGGCTGCATCCAAAGGAGCGTGCCCAGCAGGTCAAAGGAGGCGATCCTGCTCCTCTGCTTTGCTCTCATGAGACCTCCCCTGGAGCATTGTGTGCAGTTCTGGTGTCCTCAACATCAAAAGG
>NDXB01022441.1:0-19079 GCA_002631895.1 Agapornis roseicollis
AGGGACCTTGACACGCTTGTGAGGTGGGCTGATGCCAACCTCATGAAGTTCAACCATGACAAGAGAAAGGTCCTCCACCTGGGTGGGAGCAATCCCAGGCACAGCTACAGGTCGGGCAGAGAGGAGATTCAGAGCAGCCCTATGGAGAAGCATTTGGGGGTGGTGGTCAATGACAAAATGAACATGAGCCGGCTTCAGTGTGCGCTTGCAGCCCAGAAAGCAACCGTATCCTGGGCTGCATCCAAAGGAGCGTGACCAGCAGGTCGAAGAAGGTGATCCTGCTCCTCTACTCTGCTCTCGTGAGACCTCACTGGGAGTATTGTGTGCAGTTCTGGTGTCCTCAACATGAAAAGGACATGGACCTGTTGGAACAAGTCCACAGAAGGCCACGAGGATGATCAGGGACTGGAGCATCTCCCATACAAAGACAGGCTGAGAAAAGTTGGGGCTGTTCAGCCTGGAGAAGAGAAGGCTGCGTGGAGACCTCATAGCAGCCTTCCAGTATCTGAAGGAGGCCTATAGGGATGCTGGGGAGGGACTCCTCATTAGGGACTGTAGTGACAGGACAAGGGGTAATGGGTTCAAACTTAAACAGGAGAGGTTTAGATTGGATCTAAGGAAGAAATTCTTTCCTGTTAGGGTGGTGAGGTGCTGGAATGGGTTGCCCAGGGAGGCTGTGAGTGCTCCATCCCTGGCAGCGTTCAAGGCCAGGTTGGATGAAGCTTTGGATGGCATGGTTTAGTGTGAGGTGTCCCTGCTTATAGCAGGGGGTTGGAACTGGATGATCTTAAGGTCCTTTCCAACCCTAACTATTCTATGATTTTATGACTGAATATTGAAACTGTGTCACATTGTCCCAGTGGTGCAATTGAATTAGNCTGGCAGCGTGCCAGGTTGGATGAAGCTTTGGATGGCATGGTTTAGTGTGAGGTGTCCCTGCTTATAGCAGGGGGTTGGAACTGGATGATCTTAAGGTCCTTTCCAACCCTAACTATTCTATGATTTTATGACTGAATATTGAAACTGTGTCACATTGTCCCAGTGGTGCAATTGAATTAGCATTAGCAACTCTTGGAATTTCATCCTAAGCTGCAACAGGATGTGTCTTAGCAGAACTAGCTTTGGTTGTGGCAACATCCAGTGTGGCCAGGGCGAACTCTTTGAGGAGAGTTTGCAGATCTCAGTATTTCCACAGAAAATTGAAGGCTGCTGCAGTGATTCCTGCCAGGCAGAGAAATTCCTGCCAGATCCTATTTGTGTATACTTGTATATACGAATCTATTGGGTTAGGTGTCTTCCTTCCCTGTCATTCAATGTGCCTCCTTCAGTGATTTGCTTTAAAATCTGCTTTAAGGTAGGACCAAACAACAGCTGCTGTGAAGTAAGGCAGACGTGGAGCTGTCCCTTACCAGCTACCTCACATGAAATGCCCATGGAGACGTCCTGGGGGATATACAGACTGAAAACCAAACTGCAAATGTTTTGTATTTCTTTTGCATAATACTGGCAATCAGAGCATACTCTTCAGAACTGGAGAGATGGCTTTCAGGGAAGAATGATCCCAAGGCTTCTCTTCTGCTTGACAAGCAGTCCCACCATTAAGCTGTGACCTCAGAGTTGCACCCTCCTGCATTAGAAGACATGATCAGTACTTCAGAGGCTAGTCCTCTTTAGAGGACTTCTGCTTGAACCAAGAGAGGACATGCTGCTTGGGCCAGGCCAGTGCTTCTTCTGTGCACATCCACACCTCCTGGAAGCTGGAGAACTTAAAACGGCGAGGAGTGAGTTCAGATGGCAACTGAGAACAGCATTGCACCGATCACCATTCAGATGTAGACACCTCAGTCCATAACCCACTGGAGGCACATGAGCTGTATGCTTAGGTGCTATTTCTAGTGAAGTATTAATGTATGTCCATATAGATCATAATGTAGGTACTGAAAACATGCTCTAATTAAATGAGGTTTCTGTAGAGTAACTTGTCCAAGACTGACACCTACTGAGGCATACACAGCACTGGCTAGCATTTTTTGCATCATCAGTATCTCATTACATGACTATAGCAGCTTAATGCTAATGTGCTCAGGGATCCCTGTAAAACTAAAGGCTCTGTCTACAAATACAGCAGCCTAGTGGAAAGGTGGTGTGAGGCACAATTCCTGGGGACACAGAGCTATTAGCTCATTTTCTCGGGGGGACTGGTATCCACTCTAGTTTTGCTTCAACATACGATGAAATCCTTCCTCAGGGATAGCTGACATTGGATTTTGCACGAGCACCAATCACTTCACAGCATACTAAAACAGGCACAGAATGCAGAAAGTAACAGCCCACTTAACCCTCACTGAAATAGTTTTGAAAGCAGCAAGGCAGTGGAAGCTTCCCCTTTTCTTGTTCCACAGTGAATGTTTAGATGGAATGAACCAGAGGAGGAAATACCATCTGCTAAAAGTCGCTGGGGTTTGAGACCTGGCGAGACTGAATCCACAGTAATTTAATGTTACCACCATGCCCTAAGGAAGGTCAGTGAGAAGAAGACACATTAAATGGTTCTGCCCAGATAACACAGGAAATAGGGAGACCTGGAGGTTTTCAAGAGACAGGATGCTTCAAACCTATTCTTCATTATTTGTATTCTCTTTGCTAAGGCTGTAGCAATAGCTTTCTTTTTAAAGGAACTGTTAATCAACTACCTTTGGAAGCTGTTCATGTCAGTTAAGATTAACAAATAAAACACCCACAACCCTAAAAAACCTCAGGCCACAATTTTATTTTTTGTCAGTAACAGACATTTGTCAGCCAGATGCATAAAAAACACCACCAAACCCAAAACATATTTATGAGATCACCTAACTGCCAGATAGGAGGGGCTGCTAATTGAGTAGTGATGCCCTGCACAAAAGGCTTAGGAAGGAAGTGTTCCATGGAAGGGGACTGTACCTATTGAATTGAAAAACAGCATTTATCCAGAAAAGAAAAGAAAAAATAGTAATTATCCCCTTTAGTTCAGTACATTCTTGTTTCTGCTGTGATGTCTACAGCTTTACTGAAAGGACACCTGAGGGACATGAACAGAAACACTCACTGTTCCCTTGTTTCATTAGCTGCTTCTTTGGCCCTACCTCTTCCAGACAATCTTATCCCCACGCTACAGCTGCAATGGTGTTACCTGCAGAGCCAGCATATTTCAGATACTGCCTTGGAAGAGGGTACAGTTGGCTTTGGTTAGCAGCTCGGTATTGTGTGGCAGGCAGCCCCATGTGAGGAATGTCACACAGTGAGAGCAAAGACCTTCCCAGAGGCACCAACTACTATGGAAGAAGAAAGCAGAAGAATTCTGTTTACTTCCCTGCTCCTGTTACCAGGAACTGTTCAGTTAACATTTAACTGGTGTTAAGACCAGCAGACAGGACTGCAGTGCCTTACTTTCCTTGATAAAGGAGACACTCCAAAGGCTGATGCAGTGCATGGTTGTTATGTGATTTCTTAAGCCTAAGGCTTTTAAACTTTCATGAAAAACATTTGCTATCTAAATGCATTTTATTCTTAACAGGGTAGTTAGAACGCTGTGAGTATCCCTGATTAACATTCCCATTTGCCCTTGCAGCCACAAGAAGTCATTTCATCTTGCTCCATCTAACACTGATCAGAGGCCAGAAAATTTTACTTAAAGATTTGTGAAAATTTGATTTTTACAAAACCAGATGTTTCTGAGCAAAGAAACATCTCTGCTAAAATGAGTAAAAGGTCCAATGAGAAACATATTTTAAATCTGGTTCAGTATAAAAACTGTGTGGCTAACTGAATGAGGAAAACCAGGATCTTTTTTTATGCCAGGTAGAGCAGGTGGTGTTAAAATTCCTCCTCAGCTTGTCTGGAGCGAGAGCGTCTCAGATCCAGCAGTCTCTCCACAGTGTCTGCAATTGTACGCTCACCACGCACCTTGTTATCTCGGGTGCGGATGTTAACTGTTCCACTTGCCTTCTCCTTTTCACCAACAACTGAAAAAAACACATATGAAAAGGAACGAATTTAACACTAAGCAAGCTTTCCCCCCCCCCCATTCCTTTAAATCTTAGGTGTACTAAACAGAAATTCTAGAAAGCTTACCAACTAACACATCAATTCCTTCTCTGCCCTCCTCCCAGCTGCCCCAGCTTAGATTTGTAACAGCCAATAGCCTTATTTAATCTTGTATAATTTAATAGGTTTTCACATGTTAGGAACAGCACCTTAGGAAAATATGGGTAAAGATAAAACTTCAAAAGTCCAGCTTGACTTACTTATTAGAGACAAAGTCAAAATGAGAAATAAACACAGAATCATACAATCAACCAGGTTGGAAAAGACCTTTAAGATCATGAAGTCCAACTATTACCCAAAGCTGCCAAGTTTACCACTAAACTGTATCACCAAGGGCCTCATCTACACAGTTTGTGAACACTTCCAGGACAGTGATTCTAACAGTTCCATGGGCAGCCTGTTCCAGTACCTGATTATCCTCTCAGTGAAGAAATTTTTCCTAATATCCAATCTAAACCTCCCCAGGTGCAGCTTGAGGCCATTTTCTCTTGTCCTGTCAGCTGTAACCCCAGCTCACTACAACCTCCCTTCAGACAGTTGTAGAGAGCCTTCTCTTCTCCAGACTTGACAACCTTAGTTCCCTCAGCTGTTCCTCATCAGACTTGTGCTCTGGACATGGATTACTCCATTAGCAAAGATTAGAAAAACAACATGACTGTAAATAACCAGTAGCTATCTTTTTTCTTTACACAGACAGCAAGAAAGTTTTATTAAAAAATCCCAAAGCTATTTTAGATACAGATACCAAGATAACATATGTATGTCTCATTACTCATAAGGTTGTGTTTCTCTGGTACCCAATCTACATTCAATTGTGACAACCTCTGAACATAAACTGGGTGAGATTTCTTTCTCTGATAAGACTGATCAATTCTTTTAGGTCTTGAAGATAAAATGTGGTTGTGTAGTAGCTGTATCATACGCTTCAAGTTTTAAAGAAGAGAACTTTATTCATGATCCTGTCAAATATTTTCCTTCTACTGTAATGGAACCCAGACATTTTCAGGGTCAATGCTAATGCCTCAATTTACATGACATGACTAATGTGATGCTTCAACTTACATACTTCAGGGTCAGTTTCTAAGTCTCCCTGCACCATCCTTTTGTGGAAGTCTTCTCCTACATGTGCATGTACAGCTCCACAGTGGACCACAGCTGAATGCACTGAAAATATGGCAATTCTTTTGCTACATTTCAAACAAAGAGCATAATTTATTGGGGGGAGTGGAAATATCACTTAATCTGACTGATAAAAGGCAAGAGATTTCATACATGTCTCTACATTGCTGGCCAGAAGACAGCAAAGGTCTTTTTCTAAAGCAGCAGGAATGCCTTCAGCCACAGTGATCTCCTTTCAGTGACATCTATCCAAGCCAGGAATGCCCATCATGTAGGCGGGAGAGGCTCTCTGGAATGAGGACTTCTAGGAACAAAGTGACCTAAAACACTGACTACCACTCACTGCATAGCTCACAGAAGATCAAATACTATAACCTATGCAAGGAAATCAGCCAAGACAAGATAACAAATGTATAAGATAACAAAAATACATCACCCAGAATGAAGTTATACTGTGCTAGCTGAGCATTTCTGATCTTCTTATTCAGTGTGCACCCAGGATCGACATCAACATCTGCCATTAATCCAGCATCATGGAACTGCTGCCTGACCTAGGAGAAAAAGTATTTAAACTGTCACTATAGGATATTCATGACAACGAGCAATTTATGACTTGTAGACTTAAGCCAGCTAAGCTTATCTGACCCCTAAAACAAAGGCACTGTCATTAGCTCAGATGTTGGAGATGAGCTGAGTTCAAGAAACAAAAACAGGTCAGCTATCATGCAAATACATACACACTAAATACCTAAGCAGTTACGTGAATATCTAATGTTTTGGGCTGACCAGTAATTGGGAGTTTGATTCTGCAAAAGGCAGCATGATGGTGGATTTGCTTTCTGATTAGAAGAGGTATTTTAAAATTTATCTTGCAGACAGATAAATCTTGGATCTTCATTTTTCTTACTGCGCTGCAAGATGTGGAAAACTGGAATCTGAAGGGTAAGACAGCTTTTGAGCTAGAGAGGAAAAAAGTAAGTTTTCCAAAAATAAGAATCTTATGAGGATCAGCACTTGTTTATATGCCCAAAATCTACCTCAGGTCCACTTTACAACAGATCTACAACTTCAGCAGCTAACTGTCATTGTAAGATAAGAATGATAATATGCAATATGCAAAGACTTGTAACATTTATTGGAGAGTAATACTCTTAATAACCAAGCATCTCAACTAAATACAATACACTGAGAAAAAAAAAAAAAAGAAAAAGAAAGAAAAAGCCCCTGAACACATACTCACCTTTTGAGCATATTCATCACATGCTGGTCCCACCGGTACCACCATGACCTGCTGTGGGGACAGCCAGAGTGGCCTTCAATAAACAAATAAAACAAGTTTATAAAGCTTTCAGTATTCTTTCAAGACTGAAAAATCCTATTAACAGATAGGACTAAGATCTGTTTAAGAGACTTACAAAGCCAGCTACTTAGATTGGGTTCAGAGGTGATGACATCCTTATACTTGTTACAATTTATTTCCCCCAGAAAATGAGCATCAAAGAACTGCAGTACAGACAATTACTTTCTGACCTGAAGGTTCAAGTTGTCTTTACAACAGGCAACAAATGATAATCAAGTTGTTGAGCTTATTACTATTTTCATGGGAAAACATTTGCTTCTAAATCTTGTTATAGTCAGAGGGATCATCCCCATCTGGTATTACAGTATATAAGGTAAATGAGATCACCTACATAAATGACTCTTTGCAAGGCACCCCAGCTGCAAAAGCAAAGTTGAGATACACACCTTGGGCAGATAAGATGCATGTGGCACCTGCACAAGTGGTATCATGTGGAGGCTTCCATATCTAGACTTATTTAATATCTAAGGACAGTGGTTCAGAAGGATTCCCCTGAGGTATACCTACAGCATGTTTCTATAGCAAACAAGTACAACAGACTGTCTCGATTTTTGCATGCTTGAGGCTAATTTCTCTTCTACATAAAACGTTTGCTCAAACTTGAATAAATCTTCTTTTCAACATTACCATTTGCCTCCATAGTTTTCAGTTAGAATGGCAATCATTCTCTCCACAGATCCCAAGATAGCCCGGTGAATGATAACTGGTCTTGTCTTGTCATTTCCATCATGGCTGTGAAAAAAGATGGGTTTTTTTAAATGTAAGGTTTTTTCTGGATGTAAACTTATGCCTTTAAGTGATAGGAAAGTTAGATTACATAGCTGTTAAAACCACCAGCCTCTGTGCTTACCTGACAAAGGTAAGGTTAAATCTAACTGGCAGCTGGAAGTCAAGCTGGATTGTAGCACACTGGTGGTAGCGGCCAATGGCATCTTTAATCTGAATGTCAATCTTAAAACCAAAAAGACAGAAACTTTTACTACAGTTTAAGATGCAGGCATATTCCTCTGAAAGCAAACTCATTGTTTTAAGATGGAAGGTTTCACTCAGTGCAGAAACAATATAGTTTTACTTCAGCACACATTAAGATTTAAATGATTTGCAGGTTCTGATGCAAATCATGTCAGAGATAAAACCAGGGTGAACATGTAGAGAGACATTACCTCAGACTATTTTTTTGTAGGTTTCAGTCTGGGACTTTAATGGGCCTTCTCACTGACAGAATTCAGCAACATACAAGTGCAACTCCAAGATTAGAACTAAACATGTATTTTCAAAAATGTGCCTTCTCTAAACTCAAACTGGCAAACTTACACTCCTGTTTCATGAAGTATTTGAATACTCTGTAGCTAATGTTACACATTCAGGGCATGAACATGGGAGATCACTTACCAGGGGAGTTCATCTTAGTGACTGACACTTGTTCTGTACTATGACTATCTACAGTTAAGCCTATTCTTTCATGTCTTATACTTTAATCTGGAATACTTATGATACAAGTTAGACAACAGATGGATAGAAAACAATAGATTTATAATGTCCTGACCTTATTCATTTACAACACTGCTCTCTTATTCATCTCTTTACCAGTATGGCTGTATGCTGGAGTTGTGTGCCTTATTCTGATTTATATATCAAACAAACAGGTCAGCGTTCTACTAACTGAAGTTCTAAATGTCTTCCAATTTTGCATTCAGAAAGAAGAGCTTATCACAGTTCAGATAGTCACCCAAAATACTAAACTGCAACCTTCTTCAATTTCAAACCACTCAGTTACAGAGTAGAAAAAAGTCCAATCCGAGTAGTTTAAGTTTCTCTGGATGTAGAGCTTAGTTGGAAAATGAAGCTCTAACTACTTTCTGTTACAATCTGTGCAAAATACTACATGTTTGCTTGCTTTACTTTGGCTTGAGTTTATTGGGAGCAAGTAAAAAGTTAACTAAAGTTAAGAAAAGTTCCTGATATTTGCCGCCTTTCAAGTCAAGTGAGGGAATTACTGAATGTAAAATGCAAACAAGATTATGAATGATTAGCTGCTATAATACACCTCATCTACAACCCACAAAATGAAATTGATCCAATTACCATAAAAAGAGAGAAACCAGAACCAGTTGTTTAGATAACTGAATGTAGACATAGACATAGTGTAGGTTTATTAGGGAAGATTTACATGTAATTTTGCAAGACTGTGTGTCCCTATGCTCCAAGGTATCAGGGGATTTCTAGAAAGCCCTAGTTAACTGAAAAGACAAGCTTTAAAAACCCCAACAAAACAAACAATACAAGGGGCTTTTAAAAATACCAAAACCCACCAGCAACTCAATACAGCTACAAAACTATGCCAGTAAAAGCAGTATTTTGCAAAATAACTGTTTAACCAGAAAGTTTTTGTTTTTCTCATGACTTGTGATTCACTTAACTACCCAATGAATTATTTCTCATGTAGCAACTGCTCTGCTAACACAGCTCCTACAGTGCCACCTTCTGTTCACGTCTCCCACTAAACTTACCAGCTCTGTTTAAGCAGCATACATGGTTTATACGTGGTAATTGGTTTAAATGAATGTTAAGGCTAAGAGAGAGCAAGGGTCAGAGAAGACTATTTCTCTCTCAAGTCTGCCAGGTTTATGTATCTGGAAAACCACAAAACATCAGTCAGGCAGCATCTTAAAATGGTATTAGGTAACTACAAGAAAAAATAAAAAATCCCTTCTTATAAATAAATCCCTTCTTATAAATCCTAGGCTCTTCGACTCATCCAAACAGAATGAAAAGTATAACCCAGCCAACGGTTAGTAACACACCAACCTTAGGTCCATAGAAAGCTCCATCACCAGGGTTTAACTCCCACTTCTCACCAAAGTCATTGAGGCTGTTTTCAAGTTGCTAGAGATAAAGAACACATACACGCAGTGTTTCTCAATCATTTGCTGTCTTTCCATGTTACAGCATCACATAAGCCTGCTACCACAGATATGTGACTCTACCAAATTTTTAGTACTTCTCAGTTACTGCTGCAACTTATTTTCTGAAAAATAAAAGTTTTGGAAGAACCCCAGCTGTCTTGGGTTCAGCAATAGCAGTCAGTTTTTCTCCTCCTTAGTAGCTGGTGCAGCTGTGTTTTGACTTAACCTGGGAACAAAACTGATAACACCAATGTTTTTAGTTACTGCTAAGTAATGTTTACTTTGACCAAGGCCTTTGTGAGCCTCATGCTCTGCCAGGGAGGAGGGGAGGCTGGGAGGAAGGAGGGACAGGACCCAAACTGACCAAAGAGGTATTCCATACCATAGCACATCATGCCCAGGGTGCAAATGAGAGTTACCCAGAAGGACACGGCACTTCCTGGTCAGGTTCGTTTTCGGCAGGTGGTATTGTACCCTCTTCCCTTGTTATTTCCTTACTGTTATTATTATTGGTGATAGCAATAGTGATTTGTGTTATATCTTAGCTACTGGACTGTTGTTATCTCAACCCGTGGGAGTTGCATTCCTTCAGTTCTCCTCCCCATCCCTCCATGAGCGGGGAGGAAGAAGGGGGGGAGGAAAGAAAGAGGGGAAGGGAATAGAAACTGGGTTTAAACCATGACACCAGCATAAAAAAATAAAAATAGATTTTAAAAAAAGTCCAAATTTAACAGATAAATAAACAAAAAAGAATTAATCTATTAATTTAGGAAGAAGCCAAACAAGCAGCATCAGCTAAGAGATAAGAAAGCTTTATGCTAGATTCAAAGTTTGTAGATATTATTGAGAGGGGATCAATCCCAATACACCCAGTATTTATTCCTGCTATATCTTCTTCCTAGTACTGCACCTGCAGGGGTTAACCCCATCTCTTTCATTATGAACGCAACTGTACTTTTGGAAAATGGCTCTATTACAGAGACTGCCACAATTGGCTCTCCTCCTCCTTTGGTTTTTTTATTATAAGAATATACAAAGAAAGAGAGAAAGAGAGAGAGGGGTAATTTGATTTTGACATTGGAGATTGCTTTTGTATGGAGGGTAAGCTATTTACAGCAGCCAGACTGAACTGACAACTGCTATTAAAGTAATATTGCTGATGCCCAGCTGTCAGTATAGTTCCTAGAAGCCAATACGTTCTTACAGGACTTTAAGCTTCAGCCTTTCTTTCATATAATAAGCTGGTAAAACTACTGTTACCTTTTCAGCTTGATTCCATACTTCAATATCTCCCAGGTACTTTTCAGGACGAGTGGAAAGATTCAATTTAAAGGAAAATCCGAAGACATCATACACAGTACGCAAGAACTCCAGACAACTCTTAATCTCCTCTTCAATCTTTATGAAAACAGGAACAGAAGTCTCAAATATGGAAAAAGTTTTCTGTTTTTAATACCTGATTTAACAGTAGCCCATACCTGCTCTATTGCACAGAATATGTGAGCATCATCCTGCTGGAACCGGCGTACTCGAGTGAGTCCTGTGAGAGCTCCAGACAGTTCATTGCGATGCAGAACACCAAAATCAGCCAGCCGTAGTGGCAACTCACGCCATGATCTTGGGCGATGATCAAACATAAGGCTAAAGGAGAAGTTTATTAGTTGAAGCTCATCCAGAATCAATTTCTGCAAAGAACAGACAGTGAGAAGCAGCCAGTACCTAAGCAGATGCCCATTATGCCACTGATGTAATCTGAATACGACCATCATTCACATGTCCTTTTGTCAGGGAATCAAACACAGATAACCCTTTTATACCTAGTATGCTTCCCCCAACAGAGAGAAGATAAAGCCGTTCCTAAAACTGAGCATTAAAACCTGAATGCCTAAATTGTCACAAAACTGACAATGATCCAGTGTCTATTTTGAATTTCCAGGTTTTGTACTACCACAGTAAGCTTCAGCTCAAAACCAGAGTCACTGTAGTGATGGAAAAAATGGTATTGTCCAGTGTCTCAAAGAGAGCATGTAGTCAACAGGACTCATAATTACATCACTCCTGACAGCATGTCACATCTGGATACTGGAAGACCTCTTTACAATTAAGCAAGCAAAAGAAACAGGATTTGTGTGTTTAAATCAGCATAATCTTTGGTAAACTGGATTGGCCATGTACTTACCAGTGTCCTGGACAGTTCATAGGCTTCAGAGCAAAGATTTCTTTCTCAACTTCAAAGGAAAACATGTTGTCACTGTAATGCTGCCAGTGCCCTGAAGTCATCCAGAGTTTGCTGTTGAAAACATTTGGAGTAACAACCTCCTGGAATCCACGTTTTCGATACTCACTCTGAAACGAAAGACCCAGTACACAAAATAACTAAAAGGACAGAATTACTAAAGTAATGCTACTCAGCTTCCAATCTGCAGCCATAAAAATATACAAATGCTGCCCTAAAAAAGTTCCCGACTTGAGAAAAGAAGAGCAAAGGAGAGTAAAATTCAAGTTGGACATGCCAGGATACATCCCTTCCACCAGCACCACCCTTCCCACAAACAATTCCTCTGTAGTAGGCAAGAAGAACAAGTTTCTTCCCTGCAAGCAAAGCAGCAGTCTGTAATCACTCAGTGACACTTGACAGTACCTTGCAGTGCTAATATACAGTAATGAGACAGACTTTAAATAGTACAAGGTCAGGGACCTCATAGCAGCCTTCCAGTATCTGAAGGGGGGCCATAGGGATGCTGGGAAGGGACTATTCCTTATGGACTGTAGTGACAGGACAAGGGGTAATGGGTTCAAACTTAAACAGGGGAGGTTTAGACTGGATGTAAGGAAGAAATTCTTTCCTGTTAGGGTGGTGAGGCACTGGAATGGGTTGGCCAAGGAAGTTGTGAGTGCTCCATCCCTGGCAGTGTTCAAGGCCAGGTTGGATGAAGCCTTGGGTGACATGGTTTAGTGTGAGGTGTCCCTGCCCATGGCATGGGGGTTGGAACTGGATGATCTTAAGGTCCTTTCCAGCCCAAACCATTCTGTGATTCTATGATTTTTTTTTTNGTTGGATGAAGGGTGACATGGTTTAGTGTGAGGTGTCCCTGCCCATGGCATGGGGGTTGGAACTGGATGATCTTAAGGTCCTTTCCAGCCCAAACCATTCTGTGATTCTATGATTTTTTTTTTTTTTATCCCTACACATAATTTCATAATAAACAGTTCTAGAGAGTGAAATTTAGTAAGCTTACTAAAACAAATCAATATGTATCAGTGGGACAGCTGTAGTGTAAGCTTATTGCTACTATCAGATGTTAAAGAATTCATACTATAAAGTATCATTATCACAGCTTTAACTGCAGGTGTAAAGCATTGATAAAAACATAACTTTGTAGAGACTGTGAGAACACCAATTCGAAGAAACCACGTTTCTTTAGTTCCATGGCTTACAGAATAAAAGATCCAACTAACTTGAAATGCAGGGCTGTTCCTACTGTTACATGTAGTATGCTGTTACATGTTTTTCTAAAACTAAGCAATTTCTTCTATAAGAAGCTTTCCAAGAGACCTTACCCGGATGAATTCAATTAATGCGTTATAAATGTAAGCTCCTTTTGGCAAGAAAAAACAGCTACCAGGGCTGAGCTCATGGAAGAAAAACAGTTCTTGGTCCTGCAGAAAAAAACAGATTTGAGAAACTTAGTATTTGTACACCATCTTTTCATTTAACATTCACAAATGAATTATTACTGACTTGGCACCACTATTCAAAGTTTGCGTTTTGGGCTTTTTTTTTTTTTAAAAAAAAAGCAATACCAATAGATGAGATGCATTTTCACTAGTATTTATATCCCCATCAATACTTACAGAGGAAGGATATTGTTCAGTTTCCAGTTTCATTAATGATGCTCCTAAACCTTGCATTTATTTGTAACTCGTAGCTGTGCCCTCAGAGCTCCCTTTGTACTTTGGCAAGTGATACTTAGTTCTGCTTCTGCAGCTCTTTATAATTATTTGCACATGAGCTGAATGTGTCACCTGTAGTTGGCTGCTGTGTCAAACTATGCACATGCTTGTGGCCTGCACATACAGTGAATTTTTCTGTGAATTCCCCTGGTGTACTAGCAGGCGACCTTGTAACAAGTGTTCAGGACCATCTACCAGCTGACAGGCATTTCCATCTAAAAAAACCAAAACCAAACCAACCAAAATCCCATAAAAATGTATTATAAATCCTGGAATCCCACAAAGAAGAACTGTGAGTGAACAGACAACAGCAAACAGTGTAGGAATGAGCACTGCCTGCAAACTGAAGAGCTCTTGTTTTGCAGACTGAAGTGTCCATGTTCTGTTCTGACTGATACGTGGAATAAAGATGTCAACTTGTTTAAAGCAGCAAAAGGTTTAAAGAGAAGTTACCCGCTTTAAGTTTTTTAAGATCTTTGAGAGAAAATTACCCAACTTTGCAACTCAGCTAAAAATACAATTGTGTCACGTCTTGACTGTGGCAGCACATACAAACTGTATTCAAGATCCTTTCTGTTAAGGGGCTTCAACCGCACAGTGTTTGTGAAATACATTAGCAGAAAAACTCTCACCCGCCCAATTTTTCTGTGATCTCTGCTTTTAGCCTCCTCCTGGAATTTCTCCCACTCCTTCAGCATTTTTGCATCTGGGAATGAAATGCCATAGATCCGCTGAAGGGATTCCATATCAGCCTTGCCTTCCCAATAGGTAGAAGAATTCTGCATTCAAAAAAATAAATGAAATCTTGAAGAAAAAGAGAAGTCTCCACATTTCACTACTACTGCATGCAATTATTAATAAATCAGTATATTTAATGTAGAACAACTAACACATAAGGAGAGTTTTAATCTTACGTTCATAGCACTGATCAAAAAAATCCAAAACAAGCAAGTGGCTTCAAGCTCTGTTGTTTTTTTAAACCTATTTGCTCCTTTTTAGCCACCCTATTACACCTATTTATTCAGATTCAGCTATAACCATCAGCTGAGCAAAAAACTATAAACGCTAATTGATACAGTTCAGCCAAGCCTTAAGCCACACTCACATTCCTATCTGTACTGGAGTGTAGGCCCTGAACACCTACTTGGGCTTTACACCACCTGAATATCATTCTAGAATTCAACCCCTTCCCAGTTTGTTGCAGTGAGGTTTTGACCGGGCTACCCATTTCATGGTACACTTTTGGGTAAGACACCATCCTGTGGCTCAAAGACAGCAATGCATTTTCAGTGAACACATTTGTCTAAGCAGTTTCTAGCACTTACCTTATGAATTTTTATGGTCTTTATCTTGCCAGTATGTCTAACATGAGGCCCTCTGCATAAATCTATCAAGGGACCACACCTAAGAGTAGAAAAACATTCATTTGGTATATTTCACCCCAGAAAGATGTATCCAGTAATATTATGATGCATGTGTAATTACCTGTATACTGTTGTAGTTGGACTAGTGACCTTCTCATTCAGGATACGACACTTGAATTTATTATACTGAGAAGAAAAGTAGCATACATATTTATTATCTCCTCGTTAAACAAACAGATGGCCAGCAGTTTAAATTACTTGCAAACCTGATGCTGTGCTGTACCAGAAGAAGATTATAAAAGACAGACAGAAGGACAGTCAAGTAGTGGAACAAGCTGCTTGGACAGCAGGTTGTATAGTCTCCACTCATGTATGTTCTGAAGACCCAACTGGACAAGCCTTTAGAACACTGATCTGATTTTAGTGCTGGCCCCATGCCCTCTGCTTAAGATTAGACTGGAGACCTAAGAAGGTACTTTTCAACCTAAACGCCCTCTACTCTCAAGAGACTCCACCTGAAGCACTGCATGAAGTTCTGGTGTCCCAACACAAGGAGGACATGGACCTCTTGAAGCAAGTCCAGAGGAGGGACACAAGCATGGTAAGGGGCTAGAGCACGTCCCGTATGAAGATGGGCTGAGAGAGTTGGGGCTGTTCAGCCTGGAGAAGAGAAGGCTGTGTGGAAATCTCAGAGCAGCCTTCCACTATCTGTAGGGGGCCTACAAAAATGCTGGAGAGGAACTCTTCACAGGGACTGTAGCGACATGACAAGCGGTAATGGGTTCAAACTTAAACAGGGGAAGTTCAGGTTGGATATAAGGAAGAAATTCTTTACTGTGAGCATGGTGAGGTACTGGCACAGGTTGCCCAAAGAATTGGTAAATGCTCCATCCCTGGCAGTGTTCAAGGCCAGGCTGGACAGAACCTTGGGCAACATGGTCGAGGGTGAGGCATCCCTTCCCATGGCAGGGGGTTGGAACTAAATGATCTTAAGATCCTTTCCAACCCAAACCATTCTATGATTCTATGATTCTCTTGATCTCCTAACAGTGAAAACTGAGTAACATCTATCTCAGGAATGCCAGGTAATTATTTACAGGTAGGTGCTAAAGAGGAAGCTTTTAGTGTTCCCTGGACCTCTCAGAAGTCCTCACTCTAAAAAATGTTCTGTCAAGCCTTCTAAATGTGTCAGCACATGCAATGGTATCATCACAGCACTTTACTAACAGCCAATACAATACAGACATACAACATAACTGCACATAACGTATTCCTAATCTACATCTGTGGGAAATGAACATGGCTTCAGAGATTTTGCCAAGGTCACACAGGGGAAGAATGAGAATTCTGCAGAAAACCTACTGCACATTCCTGTTTTGTTTTGTTAAGTACCACAAATCAGCTTAAAAAACATACCATCTTAAAAAACTTAACCTTCCTCCACCACTAAGAGAAATGTGGCTAAAGTTACAAATACTTAAGTAAGTGCATGATGCTAGAAACAACCTTCTGAAACAGCCTACCTTGAACATTTCAAGCAGTGTTTCCTTCTTAACTTCCAGTCTTTCAAAAGCTTGTTTTTCCTTCATTATCTTTTTGCATAAGGTTTCCAAAGCAGAGAAGTCATTACTTGATACACCCCTAAAATAAACACACACACACAACAGTGAATCGTTCTTGCTTTCACTTGCAATTTCTAATCCAGTTGCAGTGAACCAGCTTGTGGATGGGACACACTACAAGGAACAAAGCAACATTCAGTAGTGCAGATGACTTTGTTCTGGGAACAGGAAGTTAACAGAAATACTGCTGTGATTGCCACTGCCCCGCTCCTAATAAAGAAACACACAAAACCTACCCTTCCTCAAGGTACATGTCATAATAAAATCCATTTTCTATTGGTGGGCCATAGCACAAACAACCACCATAGATTCGCTCCATAGCTTCGCCCATTATATGAGCACTTGAGTGCCAGTATACCTAATGGAAGCAAAAAAAAGGGAATAAGTCAAACACACAGAGTGCATTTCTGAGTATTTCATTTAAAACCTTTTCTGAAACCCCGAATCTGCATCAAGTACCCTGTTTTCCAGGGTACTTGATGCAGATTCCATATTGGAGCAGTCTGCAGAGCAAAAGTGTCCAGGCCAGCTACACTCTCATCCTAAGCACCATATTTCCACTGGAAAACTGTTTATAGTAGTGAATAATTCTTATTTTCAACTACCACTGAAATGATACAGTTATTCTCAAGAAGTCAGGAAACTAATTCAGAAACCTTTTTTTTTTTTCCAATGAACTTCAATCGATCGGCTCTGCATAAAGACCAAAAGTGCACTTTTAACATAAGGTTGTGGTCCTAATCTAAAGATTTTGTGCACAGGAAGTGCACTGAAGTACAACATTTCAGTTAAAAATTATACCCCATCTTGTAGTTCACCTGAAGATTCGACAAATTAAAACTGTATCTATAGGACTTAATGTCTGCTTTTATTTGCACAGTCCAGAAAAAAATAAACCTCACAGGAGCCATCATTTTGCCAATACGAAAACCCTAAATCCGAATGCAAGACCTCTGTTATGGTGTCACTGACAGCTTCTTGTACCAAATGTTTTTTTCTGAAAACAGTATTTACAAATTTACTGGATATTCACATTTATCTGAGTAAGTAGCCAAAATAAAGTATGAACTTTTACATGTACGAAGTAAAAAGAGCAGCCTACTCAGTGCTTTTATGATTGTACATACATATGCACTCAGTATTGTGTTCAAAGTCAGTGCTGAAGAGATCAGTTCAAAATACCTACATAAACATGAAGGCTGCAAATATACAGTTTCAATAAGAACAGAGTTGACATGAACTACAGGAACTGCTAGCCTATGTGACTACAAATACACATCAAAATGAGTATAATCTGCACTACTGCAATTCTTTTGTAAGGAACCAATAGGAAATGCAGATGTACACAGCAAACCTGTTCCCTCATCATTATCTTCTGAACATGGTAAAGATGTAAACAACTACTCTAGGCTAAGCTTAATGCAAATCCAAGGGCAATCAAATTTGGTAGAAGACACTCACTGCTTGAGCCTCTTCATCTTCAAACTTAAGCAGCTCCACGGTACAATCCTCCTCCAAAGGACGGTCTAGATCCCAAACCATCTTGTTCACTTTAGCAATAACAGTGTTGTCAGCTAAACTCTGACTACAGAATAAATACACATTGTATCATATTTTGAAATTGGCAAGTAGAAGTTTCTCAAATTCACCATCCATGCTCTGTAAGGTTTTCAGGAGCGCTCAGAGTAGATACAGTGGCATAAATAAAATTCAAATAAAAGAGTAGTTTAGCATGTCTTTAACATTCATGAAAATCCTACTTGTATCTCAGAGATGAGGGAAGAAAACTGTTGTATACTTGACATCATACATTCATGAACATATCTGACTTAAAGTCAGTCACATCAAAGTATTAACCTGACTTCAAAATCCTAACAGCAATAAAAGAGCTTCTCTTTCAAAGATTATCAAACACCATTTCTGATGTTGTAATTTTATAGCTTTATTTCCAGTAAACAAAAACCTCTTTCCTTGATCCCAAAACACAAAAGCAATAAAGGTTCCAATGACAAGGCACCTAACCATGAAAAGACAAAAAAAAAAAAAAAAAACAAAACGCATTTCATCTCTAGGAACCACTCAGTTTTTGTAATTTTAACTGTCAGGGTGTACAACTTCTCTTGTTCAAATTTTGTTCACAGCAGTTTGAGTAACGTGGAGATGTGCGATGCATGGGTAAGCCCCATGCAAGAAAAAATGAAATTAAGTGAAAAATACTCCTACTGTTAACTCCCTCTGAAATCAACTGAAACATCACACAGCAGTCATCTTCCCTAGCTTGATGCAAACTGATTTGCATGGGCTACTAAATTGAATTAAAAATTAGTTCTTCACAGTGAGGGTGGTAAGCCACTGGAACAGCCTGCCCAAAGAAGTGGTAAATGCTCCATCCCTGGCAGTGTTCAAGGCCAAGTTGGACCATGCTTGGGCAACATGATTCAGTGTGAGGTGTCCCTGCCTATGGCAGGGGTTTGAAACTGGATGATCTTAAGGTCCTTTCCAAACCATTCTATGCTACTATGACAGTACTTAATGGGGGGAAATATGCAAGTAATTTGTGCCTAAAAATCCCAATTACATTCTTCAATAATTGCAGAAACTGTATCTTCCGAAGGCAAAAAAAAAAAAAAAAAAAAACTCCAAAACTAAAAGCTTAATAATTACCCCCCTC